>JAIUZE010066775.1:0-54508 GCA_022085475.1 Heliosperma pusillum
GGTTACGAGAGATGGAGAAGAGTTTTTCTCTTTATGATGTCCTTGAAGAGGACAAGGTCCGTTTAGCTTCTCACTTCTTGGAGAAAGAAGCGGATCAGTGGTGGACTCTTTCAGGTCCTACCGCGAAGTTGGAGCCTAATTTCGGGTGGACTCGTTTCCGTGAGCTCTTGGAAGCGAGGTTTTACCCCGACGAGTTGAGACAGCAAAAATTGAAGGAGTTCATGGATTTTAAACCAGGACTTCTTTCTGTTCAGGAGTTTACTACCCGGTTCAATGAGTTGGCTCATTATGCCACTCGACTTATTAGGGTAGAGGAAGACAAAGCTTTCTTTTATTTTGGAAAGCTTTCTCCCCAGATAAAGGGGAAGATCAGTAGAGGTTCCACTTCCTTTGTCTCGATCTATAATGATGCCATCTGGGCGGAGAGTTCTATCAGGGAGATAGCCGAGGAAGCTCGTGCTTCTTATGTTGCTCCTAATGCCTTTGGCAAGAGACCTTTATATCCTTCATCTCGACCTTCCTTTTCTCCCTCTTTTCCCAACAAGAGGAGAAACTTTCAGGGTGGACAAGCTAATCAAAGGAACCGTTCCTTTATTCCGAGCAACAACAACGATCTTAAAGATCGTATGTGCTTTCGGTGCAAGAGGCCTATTCATCCGGGGGTTGGTTGCTTCAACAAGCCACTAGTATGTTTTAATTGTCAAAAACCGGGGCACAGGTTTAATGAATGTCCCGAGAGGAAGAAGACTGTTTCTGCACCGGTTATTTCGGGACGACCTAAGGGTCGTATTTTTATTATGAGCCGTGCAGAGGCTGATGCCCAACCCGACATCGTGACGGGTATGTTCTCGATTTATGAATTACCGTGTTTAATTCTGTTTGACACGGGAGCGTCTTTATCTTTTATTTCCATGAGACTATCCGATAAGTTACCGCTTAAAGCTTCAGTAGGAGAAACTACTCCTATATCGTTACCATCCGGAGAAGTATTTTCATGTTCGTATCTTCATTCCGACATTCCAATATCCATAAATGGATCTATTTTTCCGGCGAATCTTTTACGTTTTCCTCTTGAAGAGTTCGATATTATTTTGGGCATGGATTGGTTATCTACTTATCATGATCGATTCGAGTGCCGTGATCAGAAAATTATTCTTAAAAGTCCTTTGGGTGCTCGTATTTCTTATCAAGGGGTTAGAAAACAAGCAAGTGTGAAGTTAATCTCGGCTATGAAAATGTTAAATGTTCTGAAGAAGGGTCATCAAGCATTTCTATGTGTAGTGACTACTTCTGATTCTTCTCTTCCTTCTTTGAAGGATGTTCTTATTGTTCGAGAATTTCCCGATGTATTTCCCGATGAATTACCCGGGATTGCTCCTGAAAGGGATGTTGAATTTTCTATTGATCTAGTTCCTGGAACTGGACCAATTGCCAAAGCTCCTTACAGTATGGCTCCTTCTGAATTGAAGGAGTTGAGAATCCAACTTGATGATTTGATAGAGAAAGGCTTTATAAGGCCTAGTGCTTCTCCTTGGGGTGCTCCCGTATTATTTGTCAAGAAGAAAGACGGTTCTATGCGGATGTGCATCGATTATCGTGAGTTGAACCGTGTCACAATCAAAAACAAATATCCTCTTCCACGTATTAATGATCTCTTTGACCAGTTACGTGGTGCATCTATTTTTTCAAAGATTGATTTAGATCGGGTTATCATCAGATTCCCGTTCGGGAAGCAGATATTCCGAAGACTGCTTTCAGCTCGAGGTATGGTCATTTCGAATTCAATGTGATGCCATTCGGTTTGACTAACGCCCCAGCTATATTCATGGATCAGATGAATCGTACCTTCCGGGAGTATCTTGATAAATGTGTGGTGGTATTTATTGATGACATTCTGATCTTTTTGAAATCTAAGGAAGAACATGCCGATCACCTTCGAACCATTTTGGGTGTTCTTCGACGCCAAAAGTGGTATGCTAAGTTCTCCAAATGTGAATTCTGGTTGCCCGAGGTATCCTTCCTTGGTCATGTCATTTCCAAAGACGGTGTTATGGTCGATCCAGCTAAAATTGAGGCGGTTGTGGATTGGAAAAGTTCGAAAAATGTGTCCGAGATACGGAGTTTCCTTGGTTTAGCGGGTTATTATCGTCGGTTTGTGAAAGATTTCTCCAAATTAGCAAGACCGATGACTCAATTGCTAAAGAAGGAAGCAAAGTATATTTGGAATGATGAATGTGAAGTTGCCTTCTTAGAATTGAAGAAGAGATTGACTACCGCACCGGTTCTAACTTTACCCGATGATGAAGCCGACTATGATGTTTATTGTGATGCTTCAAAGCATGGTTTGGGATGTGTCTTGATGCAGAATAGAAAGGTTATTGCTTATGCTTCTCGACAACTCAGGGTTCATGGAGTGAATTATCCGACTCATGATCTTGAGTTAGCAGCTGTAGTACATGCCTTGAAAACTTGGAGACATTATCTTATTGGAGTTCATTGCCGAATTTACACCGATCATAAGAGCTTGAGGTGCATTTTTACTCAGAAGGAATTAAACATGAGGCAGAGAAGATGGTTAGAGTTGGTGAATGATTATGACGCTGAGTTGATTTATCACGAGGGAAAAGCAAATGTTGTGGCAGATGCTTTGAGTAGGAAGACCAGTCATTCTTTAAATGCTCTTGGTACTTTACCTGATGAGCTAGTAACCGAATTTCAGAAGCTTCAGATACAGTTCGTGGGGAAAGGATTTGATTATATTGGTGCTTTGACCGCGGAACCTGATTTTTATCGAGAGATTCGTACTTGTTTACCGGAGGATGCTACTTTTATCGCCATTCGAGCAAAAATATCACTTGGGCAAGCAAAGGAGTGTGTGGTGGATAATGATGGCTACCTTCGTTACCATGGTCGAATGTATGTTCCGAGAAGTGCCGAGTTGAGGAAGAGAATACTTGATGAAGCTCACCTTTCTCCTTATTCTATTCATCCGGGCGGTGACAAAATGTACAAAGATTTGAGACCACAATTCTGGTGGCCTAGGATGAAGATTGAAGGGAAGGAGTATGTTAGTAGAGGTTCTTACTTGTCAGAAGGTGAAGATTGATCATCAAAGCCCGGAGGTTTGCTTGCAAACCTTGGAAATTCCTCTGTGGAATAATGGGAGTCTATTTCTATGGACTTCGTGATGGCTTTACCTAGAACTTCTAGTGGAAAGAATGCCATCTGGGTTATTGTAGACCGTCTACCCAAGTGTGCCAGATTTGTACCTATCAGAGAAAATTGGAGTATTGATAATTTAGCCGATGCTTATGTGAGAGAGATAGTACGTTACCATGGAGTTCCTAAAGATATAGTTTCAGATCGTGATCCGAGATTCAGTTCCCGATTCTGGCCAGCTTTGCAAGAAGCCATGGGTAGTAAATTGTTGATGAGCACAGCTTTTCATGCCGCTACTGACGGTCAGACTGAGAGAACGATTCAAACCTTAGAAGATCTTCTTCGTGCTTGTGCTTTAGACTTTCATACATCTTGGGAGAAGTGTTTGCCTTTGGTGGAATTTTATTATAACAACAGTTATCATGCTTCTATCAAGATGTCACCATACGAGGCTTTATACGGTAGGAAGTGCCGTAGTCCGGTTTGTTGGGATCAAGTGCAAGATGATCATATGTTGAGTCCCGACATAGTTACTGAGACGATCGATCAAGTGCAAGTCATTCGAGAGCGAATGAAGGCCGCGCAAGATAGACAGAAATCCTATGCCGATGTTCGTCGTCGACCACTTGAGTTTGATGTTGATGATCGGGTATTCCTTAAAGTGTCACCTATGAAGGGAGTGAAACGGTTTGGAGTGAAAGGAAAGTTGAGTCCTAAATATATTGGACCGTTTAGTGTGCTTCAAAGAGTTGGTCCTGTTGCTTATCGTCTGGAATTGCCTCCGAACTTGAGCAAAGTTCATGATGTGTTCCATGTTTCGCAATTGAAGAAGTATATCAGTGATCCGAGTCATATTATTCAAGTAGAAGTGTTGGACTTGGAACCTAATTTGGCTTTGGAAGAAAGGCCGATTCGTATACTTGAAAGGGCAACAAACAACTCAGAAACCACAGGTGGTGCCCTTTAGTTCGTATCCTTGGCGTTGTGGAAAAACGTCGAATCAGAAACTTGGGAACCCGAAGCTAAAATGTTAGCTAAATATCCCGAGCTCTTTGCTTGAGGTAAATTTCCTTCTTTCTTTCCTCTTTCCATTCGATTTAGCCGTTCAAAGATTACGTACCTTCTATCGATATTCTTGATGCTGACGAGAACCTGCCGTTCCGTAGATAAGAACCCGTATTTTATTACAAATATATTTTTAACAGTTTTGAAATAGACCTACATATATGTTACGTTCCTTCTTCTAAGTTTCGAGGACGAAACTTTTTAAAAAGGAGGGGTGATTGTAACAACCCGAAAAATGCCGATTTTTTCTAGTTAAAATATTTACTAACACTTTTCAGTAGAACTTAAGTTTTTAATATATGAATTTTTGTTCCGAGTCGTATTTTGAAATTCCGCGTTCGTATTTGGAATTTTTGAGAGCTTTCATGAAAAGACCGTTTTTGGTCATCTTTGACTTTTCTTGACTTTTAAACCGTCTTTGACTTTTCCTTGACTTTTTAAAGTCGTCATTGACTTTTTATTTATTTTTAAGTCGTCTTAAAACTTTTCTGAACTTTTCAGCCATTTTGACTTTTTCCGACTTTTTAGTCGATTTTGACTTTCGTTGACTTTTCCCGACTCGTCTTGCGATTTTGAAGACCGAAATTTTATTTAAAAAAAAAATAATATTTTTGATTTATTTTTATTTCGATTTATTAAGATTTGTCATAATTTAATAAAATTATTTAGAATTTATTTGGAATTTAAAGAATAACTTTTACGGTTTTTTTAACCAATCGTCATTTAACTATTCACGACGCATCGTAAAGCGCGCAACAAAAATCGAAACTCGACTTTGGCATGAGTCACGAGGCCATGTCATCGTTTTCCACTCACGATTGGATATTTTAATTGATTCGATTAAAATAATACAAATATCTTAGATATTTGTTACTTTATCGATCCGTCAACGGAGATTACGCAAAACGAGCAAAAACAGACCCGAATCACCTCAAACCACACGGCTCCTTAAAGTCCTCTAATAGCCTTGATATTTTGATTACTTTGATTACAATATCATAATATCTAGATCACTATTCGCTTTATCGATCAATTAACGAAAATTACGCAAAACGCTCGAAATCAGACCCGACAATCACAATTCTACACGGCACACTTACCCACTCTTAAGCCTTGATATTTTCATTATTTTTCATTTTAATATCATAATATCTTGATATTAACTTTATCGTAAATAATATTTAATCGTGTACCGTAAAACAATTATTAAACGCGAGTCAATTACGGAACAACAATTTCAAAACTCGACACCTTTATGTGTCTATAAACACACGGCACACACACACCCCATATGACTCACAAACAACTTTTCATTTTACAACAAATCAAAATAAGATCAAAACCTCACTTTATTTAATCGTTCTTCGCGTTCTTCATCGTTCATCTTTAGTTCTTCATCGTTCTTGAGCAAAACCTCCATAAATCCTTCATTTCTTAATTAAATCCTTCCTAATTTATTTTTCTAGGATCTCCTCTTCGCTCTCCATCTTCTAGTACGGTTTATTTTCAATTCCGTCAAGATCGTTTTCAACATTTAATTATGGAAAATTAAGTTTAAGTTCTAATAATTGTTTTCTTGTTATTTCTTATAGGGGAAGAGTTTGAAGACGAATTTGGAGACTCTTATATTTTGGGTGAAGACTAGTAGAAGGGTTTTCTTATTATATACTTATTATTATTTTGTGCTAAGTGGATTTTGCTAGCTAAGGTAACATTTCCGATTTACTCGACGAATTAATGTCACATAGCCTTAGTTTGTTTTTGTAGTCTTTAGTTTTGGCTCATGTTATAGTATTTAAGAGTTAAGTTAGTAACATAGCCTTTAATTTGATTTATTTGGATTTTGGTTCATCTTTACTTTTGGTTCATGTTTTATGATTTATGGATTTTTAGTTAGTAATATGTTAAGTAGTAATTATTATGTTGTTTTATGATTTTTATGTTGTATGGAATTTTTGTGATGTTTGATGATTTTTGGTGATTTTATGTTGTATGAATTTTTATGATGATTTAGTGTTCTTGATGATTTTTAAGTTGTAGTGAATTTTTATGTTGATTTATTGTTCTTGATGAATTTTTATGGTTTTTCATAAGTTATGATTTTTATGTTGTTTATGAACTTTTAACAAATTTAGTGTTCTTGAAGAATTTTAAAGGATTTTTACTAAGTTATGATTTTTATGTTGTTTATGAAATTTTAACAAGTTTAATGTTCTTGACAAATTTTGATGATTTTTAATAAGTTATGATGTTGTATGAATGTTGTTAAAATGGTTGTTTGATGATTAAAAACATGTTGGAAGTGATTTGGTGTTGTTGTTGGTGAACCGTGGGGTTGGCAGCCAGACCGGACCAAACAGACCGGTCCAGGCCGGTTCAGACCGGTCTGGGTTGGTCCATGGTGGGTCCGGGTTTTGGTCTTTGGGTTGTGTCGATGTTCGATTGTTTAATTGTTGTTTTGACGGGTTTTAAATATGTTAAAGCATGCGGGAATTATTAGGAAACGGTTTTAATGAAAGTTGTAAAAATCTGCCATCTTCAACCAAAACAGGCCGTGGGCCCCATCCAGGCCCATGTGGGTCCGGCCCCACTCAGCCCGTGGGTCCCACTTTGGGACTTGTGACGGTTTTTGAGTTATCGTCATTTTTATCGTGTTTTGTAATATTTAGCAAGTGGGAAATGTTAATAAGTAAAATATTTAATTAAAAAAGGTTTTTCATAAAATTATTATTTCTCACATGTTAGAAATTATAAGACGAGGTCGTAGTTTAATTGGTTATCATTTAAGTCAAGCGGGTTTTTGGGTATAATATGATAATTCACATGTTAGAAGTAGTAATAAAATAACATGTAATGAATATGTGGATTTTATGTCTATGTGATAAAGACTCTGTTTCTAGCCGGTTTGACCAAACGGGTTTGGTCAAACTAAGATCTAGTCAGCCCCGTTTTGACTGATGACCCGTCGCGGGACTCGGGTCGGGGATTTGTCTTCAAGTAAGGTTGTATTTAAATTATTGAATTAGCCTTAGTAGATATGAGGCGATATGATATTTGATTATGATTTATATGCAAATAGTCACATGATAGGATGTTTTCCCGTGACTGTGTTGATTATATGGTTGGTGTCGTGTTGACTAAGTACCCATAGAGAATTATGGATATATGGCGTCTTGACCATTCTAATTCTAAATGAGTAGCTTGGACCCTGACATTGATAGGCCCGTACTATCTTTAACGAGCATACGGAGTTTGCCGCTTGATAGCTTTTGTGTCTCGGCTTGGTGGGTTTATATCCAAGTCGGGGCATGGTTGCCTAATCCGTTTTGGGGTTGGAACCAGCTTAAGTACTAGCGATCTCTGCTTAGGGGGTCGCCTAGTAGAGTTTCTCATAGACGGTTATGTCATGGGACGGGGAACGGAATAGCTGTGGTCGCTAGGTCTGATCAGTCTAGGACTAGGATGTTTTCCTACCTTGTGGTATAGCCTCGAGTTACAATCGACTATGGACGGTACTAGGAACTTATGCCTGTTTGTAGACGTATTGGTCTTTCATGTTTGTATGATTTTATGAATCTTAGAAGGTGAGATGCAAGCCGGCTAAGGTTGATAGAGTTTGGATTACCGATTGTTAACTGATTCACATGATTACGTGTTGATTAGGGTTTGAGTGTATCATGGCCATGTTTCTGAGAGGAACCTCTGAGCTAGCATACCAGCTTCCCTACCTCGAGTTATAGTTTATTATCAGTTTCACATGATAGCTTTCACATGCTAGGTTATTTGTTAGTTATCTGTTTCATAACATGAAAAGCATATCATATATGTTTAAGTTTTGTATTTTCCTTATACATTGCTTTTATGTTATTCATGTTTCATTAAACTCGACATTTCGTGGCTGGGAGGACTCGGAGTTACTCCCCACTGACTGTGGCTTCCGTGTTTATATTTAATGCGGTCGAACAGGTGGTGAATGCATACATTGGGTACATTGACGAGCTAGCGAGCGAAGTATTTACCTTGGACCTATATTCGGTTCTTGGATTGTATATTATTATACACTCTTTTATTTCAGTATTTATACGGGAGATATGTCTCCCGTCTTGTATATTTCTTTTGTATAATATTATTTCCGTTTTGTAATGAACCTTTTTGTTTATGACACCTTCGTTATGTATTCTCATATTTTATTTAGTTAAATTATTTTTTTTCTTTCCGCAAATTTGAGGGTGTCACAATTTTGGTGGCCAATTTGAAAGGCGATGTTGTGTCTTATGTTGGAAGATGTCTTACTTGCCAACAAGTGAAAATCGAACACAAGAGGCCCGGTGGATTGATACAACCTTTGGATATTCCATTATGGAATTGGGAATCTATTTCTATGGATTTTGTCATGGCTTTGCCAAGAATCGTTGGAAGTAAAGATGTCGTTTAGGTTATTGTTGATTGTTTGACCAAGTGTGTCAGATTCATTCCGATCAAAGAGACTTGGAGTTTAGATCGACTAGCGAAAGCCTATGTTGATGAGATCGATAGATATCATGGTGTTCCCAAAGAGATCATATCCGACCGAGATCCGAGGTTCTGTTCTAGATTTTGGAAGGCCTTACAAGAAGCCATGGGTAGTAAGTTGTTGATGAGTACCGCATTCCATGCCACTACCGATGGTCAGACCGAGAGGACTATTCAGACTTTAGAAGACTTACTTAGGGCTTGTGCACTCGACTTCCAATCTAGTTGGGAAAAGGGTCTACCGTTGGTGGAGTTTTCTTACAACAATAGTTACCATGCCTCAATCAAGATGGCTCCTTATGAAGCTCTCTATGGAAGAAAATGTCGTAGTCCTATTTGTTGGAATCAATTGAGTGATGTTCGTGACTTAGGTCCCAATGTTCTTGTTGAAACTATTGATCATGTGAAGGTCATTCGTGATAGAATGAAAGCCGCTCAAGACCGACAAAAATCATATGCCGATGTCCGAAGAAGACCGTTAGAATTTGAAGTTGGAGATAAAGTGTTCTTGAAAGTATCTCCGATGAAGGGTGTTAATGTGGGAAATATCGGTATATTTCAACATGAAATTTAAGGATTATAACGAAATTATAATATATGAAATACGAGTCATAAACGAAATGCATAATATAAATCATAGACATTAGAATCAATCTCCAATCCTAGCAATATGGCCTAAGAACAAATATCGAGATCGATATTCTCCCAATCGTTGCACCCAAGATGCTCTGAGAAATGCCTTTTCTTGTGCTAGAATCAACACCAATATTACTAATAATATTTTTGTGAAAAAGTGATGATGATTAGAAGTGTAGAGAATGAGTTTATATCAAACTCTTCTCTCTCTATTTTTGGCCGTCCAAATAGAGTTGTAGAGGTAAGGTGGGAGTCTTCCCTCTTTTCTTCTACTTATTTTTAGGTTGTTAGCTTTTATTTTAATGTATAAAATGTATATGTATTATTATTGTCATTTATGTTGTCACATATTAATAAGTCTATACAACATTTTGCAGTCGATTTATTAATACCGGTCTGACATCATTTATTATGACAATATTGAATAATATATAATTTGCTAATTAAATATAACAGTTTATATTTAATTACGAATTAACATTTAATTCGTTTAAGCTTACATTATTTAATCGTATTAAATAATTACATTATATACATCAATTAGATATAACAGTTTATATTCAATTACGAATTAACATTTAATTCGTCTCAGCTAATATTATTTAATCGTATTAATAATCGTATCATCATTACATTGACTAACTTTTTAGTCACATACATCGACTAACCTTTTAGTCATATAAGGCATCAATATGATTATATTTCATATAATCATATCTCTCAAACACATCCTTTAGGTGTGACTTTTAGGGACCAGTTGATCACCGCCATTAAAATGACAATAACGTCAAACTTCTAGCAAGCCAACCGTTATCGATAAACGTTAATCAACTGATAAGAATACTAAGTATAGAACCTGTAAGAGATTTATACACGTTATCACACTAACTATGGAGGACACTAGCTCCAACAATCTCCTACTTGTCCTTACAAGTGTATGTGCGATAACCGATTCTCATATCCAAAATTTCTCCCACTCAATGTAAAACTATTTGCAAAGTTCGTATTCACAAAGGTCGTATTTTACAAGTGATCAATATCAAGAGTGGTTTTCCCGACTAGAGAGTAACTTAACTGATAAACGAATCATTATTCGAGCATGGCCATGCATTTCAGTTACAACTCCTCGAGTGGCCCTGAGAAATAACAAAACCTGATAAAGGTTGGATATTTTCTTCAACTCGAATCCTGCAGATACAAGCACAGTATGAAATGACCCAGTAAAAATCTGCTTAGCCTCATGTTACGGTCGACCATGAGAAAGAAACGAAAGTCACCCAAAAACTGCCTTAATCTCAAGAGACAGTCGATAGTCAAAAGAATCGACTCTAGGAACACTATGGTCGTCCTATCCACGACCTGGCACCGAATGTTCTTGCACATTTAGGACTCCATAACGTTGTCACGATGTCCTACTAGGTATCTTTATAACTCGTATCTGTGATCGATCAGTTAACCGTTTGACTTATGGCTCGTTGAACCCACCATCAATCAACTTCACAGTATAATTTCCAGAGTTATCAGCTCATATGGGCGATTACGGACCAAACAAATATAATGTAATTCAGTTCACTTTGTGGCGTTCAATGTTGTCGTACAATCCACATGAAAAACAAAATATGAAACAATATGATGATTTTATGAATAGTATATGAAAAAGATACATTTATCTAATCCATATAAACAACTAGTACAACTCAGGAACACGTTTAATTCCCATGGAAATAATGTGCCCTTCATGCTTATCATATTTTAACGGTTTAGTGAGAGGGTCCGCGATATTGTTATCCGAAGGAATCTTGTCTATCACTATCTCCTTTTGCTCCACGTAATCTCGGATTATGTGAGCCTTCCGAAGTACATGTCTAGACTTGTTGCTAGACTTAGGCTCCTTAGCTTGGAACATGGCACCTCTATTATCACAATAGATGGTGATTGGGTCATTCGAATTAGGAACTATGATTAGTCCTTGTAAGAAGTGACGCATCCATATAGCTTCCTTTGCAGCTTTCGAAGCGGCATAGTACTCGGACTCAGTTGTAGAATCTGCTATAACACTATGTTTGGAACTTTTCCAACTGACCGCAACGCCATTAAGAGTAAAGACGAATCCAGACTGAGATTTCGAGTCATCTCGATCCGTTTGGAAGCTAGCGTCCGCGTAACCGATTGCGCATAGCTCAGTATCTCCTCCATAAGTCAATACCCAATCCTTAGTCCTTTGTAAGTACTTAAGGATATTTTTAACAGCCATCCAGTGTGTTTCACCTGGATTGCCTTGGTACCGACTCGTCATACTCAATGCATATGCCACGTCTGGACGTGTGCATATCATGGCATACATGATCGATCCTATGGTTGATGCATAAGGAACACGACTCATGCGCTCGACCATTTACGATGTCTTGGGTGCCTGAGTTTTACTCAAATGCATCCCAGAAATCATTGGAAGGTACCCCTTCTTGGAGTTGGCCATGCTGAATCTTTCAAGAATCTTGGTCGGTTCTGTCACGGTCCCGAACAAAAATAATTACCCGCACTTAGGCTAACAACATAAGGAATGTAATTAGGGAAGTAGGGTGTCGATCCTCAGGGAATACGTGTTACTTATGAATTGCTATGGATTGGTTTTCATTTAGAATCGAGTCACTTGAGTTGTTTGTCTAAACTATTAACATGAAATAAAATGACAAATATGTAAATGACAATATGTAAATGACAAATATGTAAATTGCAAAACAAAAAACCCAGAACAGAAGACTTACCCGATCGGGTTGTCACGTACCCGATCGGGGAAACCCTCTGATCTGAATATTAACAACTAAATTCTATCTAAAGACGATATTTAAATAACAATATTGAAAGTCTAACTAACTAAACTATTAAACTAGAGAATAACAATAATAAAAACTATCTAGGAATGGAAATAAAAAGACGATAAACTAACTAGATAACGATAAAGTAAACTATCTAATAATAGAAATAAAAAGACAATAAAATAAACTATCTAAAACGATAAAGTAAACTAACTAATCAAGTTGATATAGTGAAAGAGAAATACATGTAAAACTAGTTAAAAGTCTCATAGATACCAATATTAGAATTACTTATGATTGTCTAGGCCTTGTAGCGGTATATTCCTTCCGGATTCGTACCGACCTTTTAGTGGGTCCTAACGTCCTTTCAGCATGGTTAAGTCACTAAACCCCTATTGATAGTCCTAATTCCTATCCCAACTCTCGTCATAAAGATAGAAATGACTAATACAAATAATTGTTTATGGCCACTAAACAAAGTTATAGAATTTGACACGACCAAAGGAAGAAACAATTTAGATGGTTCAATTGGTAACTACTCTTCTTATAATT
The DNA here is from genome assembly GCA_022085475.1 of Heliosperma pusillum. NCBI lineage: Eukaryota > Viridiplantae > Streptophyta > Magnoliopsida > Caryophyllales > Caryophyllaceae > Heliosperma > Heliosperma pusillum. The sequence goes on from JAIUZE010066775.1 coordinate 12,741, forward strand.
CATTTAACTCATAATTCATTTCAAATATTACAACTCTATTTATTTTATTTACACAATGTTAATTTTACAATATTAGAATTAATCTAATCTATGTGATTATGTGATTAAGTAAATTAGCAAGAAAAAAATGTATGAAATTAAACTATGAAATATAAATACTAAAGTGATTATGGTGATTATGTTAATAATGATTCTAATGACAAATTTTAGGATTATTTGATTAGGTAGATTATAATGTGACATACTAAATAATACTTTAGTTTTAACTAGATTAATTTTAGTTTGATTTCCTAATAACAACAATATTATGAAAATGATACTAGTGAGATTATAATTCATGATGACTAAAATTGCATAGTAAATCAAGATTAGAGAATTACCGAATTGGAATAAGAGTATATAAGAATGAAAGTAAGAACAAATATCAAACCAAATAACAAAAGCTAAGTAAACACTAGAGAAATGCTAAGAAAACTATAAAAACTTGTAAGAAAGTATGCTAAGGTTGATATGAAAATGTATATGATGATAGTAGATAATTGGATAAAAAGATGATTAGATAAAAGATGATTATTGTGTGTAATAATCATTGGCTTTTATAAGGCTGCATGGCTGCTGATCCTCTTGCAAATTCGTACCCTAGTCAAAGCATTAAAACACCCATTTAAGCTCGGATTGAAGAAGAGCCAAGTAACGTCTTCTTGCAGAAATACCCGATCGGGTAACAGGTAATCCGATCGGGTTTTTGTGTAAGTCGGATTTTCCGTCTTTTCATCTTAGGCACGAAATCCTATGCCTTAGTCTTTGGTCAATGCACTACGGAATTGGGCTTAGGCTGATCTTCTCTTGACTTGGGTTGAGTTTTCTTTTAAAGTTCAAAGCCAAAATCCAAATTGAGTCCATTCAAGGAAAGATGTAGCGGAATCGTAATCAAATCGTGAACTGGCTATCATCAATATCTTGAAAACTCGTATCCTAGTGTCTTTGCTCCATAAAGTAGGAAAATATAGCAAAACCGCTTCATTTCCTATAAAACGAGTCAAAACACGCAAAACAACTAGAATAGCAATATTTAATGCGGTTGGCAGGTTTGTGATGCATAAATCGTATAGAAATCGAGCTAAAACGGGGGATAAATCAATACAAAATATCACTTATCAAACTCCCCCAAGCTAAACCCTTGCTTGTCCTCAAGCAAATATAACAATCATAACTAGGACAAGGGTAGCTAACGATGATCAATCTATCATACAAATCTCAAAAAGTAAGCTCTTACAAGTAGATGAATCATAAACCCACAGCAACAAGGGCGAAAGAAAAATGCGAAACATGGTTGAGATTTACATAACGGCGCAGCATAGAAAATATTCTTCGGACCTTTTCAGCTCTTGCATGATCTTTTTGACAATGGACTCTCACGGTACACTCATCACTCAAATTTTTGTAAAATAGGAAATATTGGTTCAAATTTAAAGTGACACTCACCTATCTACGACTTATAAGAATGTGCCCGCAGTCTAGTATGGTAGACAATCCAAAATCATTAAGTAAAACTAATCATGATCAAAATATAACGTAAGAAGCACTAGTAAAGTAAAGAAGAGGCTTGGGAAATTTGGGTAAGAAAGTGGACAAATGAATTTGGTCATGTGGAGCTTAAAGTCAAGCTAGTAATAACCAAATGTGTAGTGGATACTCAATCCAAATCATACCAATTCCCATCGACAAAAGTCAAAGCCAAAAGCAACATATTGGCTTATTAAACATTAGAATCAAGATACGACTTCCCACAATTTTCTTTCTTTTCATTCATTCCATGGAAGCGTTTTTCCTCTTTTTCTTTTTTTTTTCCTTTTGAGCTTTCAATTTCATTTTTTTCATTTTTCTTTTCTCTTCATTTCTCAAAGCTCTTTTTTTTTTCTTTTTTTCTCTTTCAAATCAAAACCCGGAAATCAGTAATCCCGAGACAGGTCACACCAAATGGTGGCATTATCATAACATCGCAAAATCATAGAACACCCCTACACATATAGTTGGTTACTAGCTCAACAAGGGTAGGCAAAGTTATAATGTAGCTAGAAAGAAGGGTGTTTTAGTGAAATGTGAACAAGAGATTGAATGGCTTCAAAATGTAGATCATGACAGTAGTACTTATAGAAAATGGAATAAAAACCATACTTATGCGTTTTGATGTAACACAGACTATAAGGAGAAACTACTCACTCCTAAACTGGGATCGGGTTCAGATGTACCGACCACTGGAGGCTCTACCTTACAATATGAGTAGCTTGCCAAAGTCAAGATCAAGCTTAATTAAGTCCAAATGCAATTTCCTACCTACTGTGTACAAGACATCCCCATGAATGCATAATTCCTCATAATAAAACGAAACATCAGCTTATAAAAACTATAAAATGAGAAATGTAAGATGGAAACGTTCTTTTCTTTTTGATTTTTTCGATTTTTCAATAAACTAAAAAGAAACTAAGAAAATAAAAAGAAAATAAACTAAAAAAATAAACTAAAAATCTAAATGCAGTTCCTAAATGCAGTTCCTAAATGCAAATCCTCCCCCAAGCTAAAACTTCACATTGTCCTCAATGTGCATGCAATTATAACAGAAACAAACCAAAAAACGGCTAATAGCACATGTAACAGAGAAATAATATGAAATTCTAACGGGAAAAGGGGCTTAAAAAGAAAACTAAAAATGTGAAAAATAAAGAAAAGAAAAGAAATAAAATTCTTACAAAATGGTTAGCCTCCCCCAAGCTAGTATGAACAAGGGGAGCTCATCATCAAATCACAAAGGCCACCAGCCACGGCCTCTCCTCTCAGAAGGAGGTGGCTCGGGTGCGGATCCAGAAGCATCTGCATAGTGGGTATCATTTGCAGAATGATAACTACCACGAGAAGGAAAGATCCCGGTTGGGTTGCTGGCTCCAAAGGTCTGATACTCTTCCACCTGGTGATCAGGAAAATCACCTCCATACCCTCCAAACCTCTCGACGCCATAGTCGGTTCCACAATAATCAGGTCCGGTTCGCGGCACACCTGCACAATAAGCAGCTCCATACCTCCCCTCGGGCCAAGTATAAAAAGACGGGTGGGGGCCCTCGTGTCTAATCACATGTTGCCTAGAAAAGTGGTCATAAATGGGGTGCAAAGCAAGCTGTTGGTCGGACTGAATCCTATTGACAGACAATGTTAAAGCTTCAAACATGGCGGCTACATCGCCTTCAGCATGGGTCGATTGAGAGGATGATCCAACCTCAGGGCGGCTGGATCTAAGCTGAACATGGGGGTCAATGGGAGTGATATCCCCAACAGGAAGGTAGTAGGTAGGTCGAGGTAAGATAGCCTCACCCTCTTGAAGTGGAGGTCGCTGCCGAAGAAATGGAATTTACTCTAATTCGGCGGTCAACTTGACCGAATCACGACCAGCAATCCTCCAAATCATATGGGGGTGAGAAGCACGAAACCAGTTGAGCTGAACAAAGTATGCATAATCTAACCCATTTCCCATCTCGGTGGGAGGTGTAGTCAATGCCCGAAGGTTGGTGGTGGCTTGGTTAAAGCCACAAACTCTCATAGCTAGGTGAGTAATAAGACCTCCATAGACAATGGCTGTGTTCTTGGGATTAACAGCTTTGCTCAACTAAACAGCAAAATGATACGGGACACTAATAGACCATGGTACATCACCATCCACATTCAAAAATCCTCCTAACATTTCTAACTCTACTCGTCTCACCAAATGAGGTTCAGCACGACCCAAAAAGGTCCATCCCATGAATCTTTGCCAGATTCTAATGGCGGGATGATGTATATGTTGGTGTGGGACATGGTCCCAACGAGAGACAGGGTAAGTCGAAATAGCACTCCAAAGCAGGCTAACATCAAAGCCTTCCGGAGGTGAGGGAACAGTATTTTCAGTGGTGAGACCAAAATAACTAGCAAAGTTCTCCAAGTTCATACTATAATCATCATTGAACAAACGAAACCGAACTTGAGGCATAGTGTTTCTATTTCTAGACCGATGCAACTCGAATGAGCTCAAAAATTCAAGAGTTAATTGAGGGTAGGTCTCATAGCTAAAGTTCATGCTAACATGCATACCTAGACCCCTAAATAACACCTTAACATGCTCAAGAAGTTTCATATGCCTTAAAGAAGAAGCATTGAGAAACTTTGTAGCCCTCATACCTTTGCTTTTTAGAACGCACCATTTTTGCCATTGCTCCTGTGAGCTAAACTCTACATCCGGGAAGCTAGGATCATGCATAGCATTCCCTTGATTTTGTTCATCAGCTTCAAGCATTTCAATATCTTCCTCTTGTGCTCTACTACTCTCTCCTTGAGTGGAGGTTCTTGCCCTCTTTGATTTCCTTAGTGTAGGTGCCATTTTCTACAAATAACTAGTATTAAAACACTTCATTTGTAAACACAATTTGATAGTCATAAGTGTTATAATACTTAGCTTTAAGCACAAATTCAAGTATAGTGACCTTAGTAAAACATTGTCATGCTATCTTTTAAGCACAAATGGATGTTTATAAGCATAGCAATATGTTAATTAGGTGAGCAAAATATACTTGAATGAATTTGGCTACTACCTAAAGGTACCAATGCTAACTTAACATGACAAGATCATAAGTGCATAGTATAAAGCATGTATTCAAGCATCATACTACCACTTAAGCAAAAGTTGTTAACATATAGCAAAGATGAGTATCCTAATTTAGCTAATGGGCATCCAAATCAAAGTAATCATCCTAATTAATCACTAGAATTCACTCTATAGCATGTAAAAATCATTAGAAATCCAATTTAAACAAGTTTTACAATCAAAATAAAAAACCCCCAAATTGGAGTTAGGGTTTGTTTATGTTGGATTTCTGAAAAATATAGAGAGATTGAAGTAACTAAAGTAGAAATAACTAATTACTTGATGATGATTAGAAGTTGCTCTTGATGAACTATAGGAACAAATTTTGCAAGAATAGACTAAGAATTGAGGGTTTTGAGAAAATTTTAGCTTTGAGATTGAAGAACACGGGTATAAGGTAGCAAGCAAAAGGGTAGCAAATGGGTTTTATAGAAGAAAGTAGAGTAAAACACGAAACAGACCATTTACCCGATCGGGTAGACATGGATCCGATCGGGTAAACCTGCTGATCCGGTTTTTGTTTCTATTTTCTTTGCCACTTGCTCTTACCTTTTGGCTATGTCCTTGCACATACTTACTAACCTTAGTGATCTTGACAACTTGTGCCAAGGATAGCTTCGTCTTGTCTCAATAGGTCCTCCGATTCTAAGTACGAAAATCTATTGACGAAATATGCATAATAACAAGTAAAACGAAGAAAATGTTCCTAACTATTACAATACAAAATCCAAAAATAGAGTCCAAATATAATAGTCCAAAATAAAAATCATTGTCTAATAAGTAAAAGAAAAAGAATGCATAAAGAAAAAGAAAAGAAAAAGACGGGTTGCCTCCCGACAAGCGCATTTTGAGTCATGCTAGACTTTGTTGTTCTATCCCCCCTTAAGCCTTATGAAGGTATTTTAGCTCCTAGTAGCTGGATTCGTCCTTGAAGTTCCTCATTTACCTTTTTACCAGCACCCATGGCAATCTCATTCTTCCGCAGTTTTGAAAGCTTCGAGGTCGCCATCCCCAACGCTCAACACATCCCCCTTTTTGTCAAAGGTGGCACTCGATCCACTTATTTCAAATGTGATCTTTTCTCCCTTCACATCAATACAAGCTCCAACCGTATTTAGGAAGGGTCTCCCTAATATGATATGGTCATCCCTTTCTCCCTTTGAATATATTACATAAAAATCGACGGGGATGAGGAAATACCCAATCCGTATTGGGACATCTTCCACAATTCCTGCCGGAGTATGCATAGATCCATCGGCAATTTGGAGGCTAGTACTAGTGAATTTCATTTGTATGGGGCAATGTTCATGATATACATCAAAAGGGATGACGCTAATTGAAGCTCCTAAGTCACACAATGCACCTCTTACCTTATGAAAACACATGGTGAAAGAAATGTTGAAACAACCTGGATCTTTAAGTTTGGAGGGAATGAGGATCTTCCCTTCTTCAAGGTTAGGTTCCTTGTGATTATCCTTGGTTGCTTCTTTTTCCTTAGATATCTTGCCAATCCTTGCTTCTATCTTTGAAAAAGCTTCGTTTGTTGCCAAAGTTGCTTCTTCAATCATTTCTTCCAATTTCCCTTGTGCTTTTATCATTGACATGATCAAAGCTTCGAGACGAGATGTCTCCTCATGTGTAGGGGTTTTGGTTGGTTTGGATAGTGTTGGATTGTTGCTAAGTTCGTGGGGTAACCTATAAATTGTCTCCTTACTCTTTCCATTCACAAGAGGGTGATCACAAGGTTTGTCACTAATCATGTCAATTGTGACAATTGATGGCACGTCTCTCTCTTGGGTATTATGACTAGAACTCGATGGGGTCAACTCCTTCACTCTCTTTTGGAGAGATAAAATGGCTGATTTGAGCGAGTTTAGGCTAGAAAGGAAGTAAGAGTTCATGTTATGTTGGGTTTGGGTTATCTCCCTCAACTTGACATCTATTAGACCATTTTGCAAAGGTGGGTATTGTGGTGTGACACCCTCAAATTTGCGGAAAGAAAAAAAATTATTTAAATACATAAAAGAAATAAGATAGTACAAAACGAAGGTGTCATAAAATAAAAAGGTCATTACAAAACGAAAATAATATTCTACAAAAGAAATATACAAGACGGGAGACATATCTCCCGTATAAATACGGAAATGAAACGAGTGTATAATAATATACAATCTAAGAACCGAATATAGGTCCAAGGTCAATACTTCGCTCGCTAGCTCGTCAATGTACCCCAAATATGCATTCACCACCTGTTCGACCGCATTAAATATAAACACGGAAGCCACAGTCAGTGGGGAGTAACTCCGAGTTCTCCCAGCCACGATATGTCGAGTTTAATGAAACATGAATAACATAAAAGCAATGTATATGGAAAATACAAAACTTAAACATATATGATATGCTTTTCATGTTATGAAACAATTAACTAACATATAACCTAGCATATGAAAGCTATCATGTGAAACCGATAATAAACTATAACACGAGGTAGGGAAGCTGGTATGCTAGCTCAGAGGTTACCTTAACATGGCCATGATACACTCAAACCCTAATCAACACGTAATCATTTGAATCAGTTAACAATCGGTAATCCAAACTCTATCAACCTTAGCCGGCTTGCATCTCACCTTCTAAGATTCATAGAATCATACAAACATGAAAGACCAATACTTCTATAAACAGGCATAAGTTCCTAGCACGGCCCATAGTCGATTGTAACTCGAGGCTATAACACAAGGTAGGAAAACATCCTAGTCCTAGACTGATCAGACCTAGCGACAACAGCTATTCCATTCCCCGTCCCATGACAGAACCGTCTATGAGAAACTCTACTAGGCGACCCCCTAAGCAGAGATGGCTAGTACTTAAGCTGGCTCCCTTCCCAAAGCGGAACTCTTAGGACGACATGCCCCGGCTTGGAGATAAGCCCCCCAGGCCGTGACACAAAAGCTATCAAGCAGTGAACTCCATATGCTCGTTAAAGATAGTACGGGCCTATCAATGTCATGATCCAAGACACTCATTTAGAATTAGAATGGTCAAGACGCCATATACTCATAATTCTCTATGGGTACTTAGTCAACACGACACCAACCATATAATAAAAAGTCACGGGAAAAACATCCTATCATGTGACTAATTTCATATAAATAATAACCAAATATCATATCGCCTCATATCTACTAAGGCTAATTCAATAATCAAATAAAACCTTACTTGAAGACAAATCCCCGGCCCTAGTCCCGCGACGGGTCATCAGTCAAATCGGGGCTGACTAGATCTTAGTTTGACCAAACCCGTTGGATCAAACCGGCTAGAAACAGAGTCTTTATCACATAGACTTAAACATAAAAATCAACATATTCAATACATGTTATTTTATTAAATTCTAACATGTGAATTATTATAACGTACCAAAACCCCGTTTGACTTAACTGATATCCAATTAAACTACGATCTCGTCTTATAATTTCTAACATGTGAGAAATAATAATTTAATAAAAAAACCTTTTTAATTAAATATTTTAAGTATGGAATATTCTCGCTTGCTTAAGATTCAAAACGCGGATAAAAATGTGATAAACTCAAAAACGTTCACCAGGTCCCAAAGTTGGGACCCAGGGCGAGTTGGGCCGGACCCCAATGGGCCTGGGATGGGGCCCCCACGGGCCTGTTTTGGCTAAAAGGGCTGATTTTCTACTTTTACTTAAAACCGATTTCTTAATATTTCCCGCATGCTTAACATATTTAAAACCCGTCCAAAAAACAATTAAACAATCAAACACACCACAACCCAAACACCAAAACCCGGACCCACCATGGACCAACCCAGACCGGGTCTGAACCGGCCTGGACCGGTCTGGTTTGGTCCGGTTCTCACCCCCCTCCACGGTTCAATCATCAACCACACCAAATCAATTCCAAACTTGTTTTTAATTAACAAACAACCATTTTAACAATCATTCATACTAAATCATAACTTATTAAAATCATCCAAATTTATCAAGAACACTAAACTTGTTAAAATTTCCTACACAACATAAAAATCATAACTTATGAAAATTCATCAAAATTCATCAAGAACATTAAAGATATTATAAATTCATACAAAATCATAAAAATCATAACTTATGGAAAATCATCAAAATTTACCAAGAACACTAAACATTTTATAAATTCATACAAAATCATAAAAATCATAACTTATGGAAAATCATCAAAATTTACCAAGAACACTAAACATATTAAAATTTCCAATACAACATACAAATCATAACTTAATAAAAATCATCAAAATTCATACAACATGATAAAAACAACTCCTTATCATGTTACTACTAAAAATCCACTAATCATAAAAACATGAACCAAAACAAAGGTGAACCAAAATCAAAAGAAACAAAATTAAAGGCTATGTTACTAACTAAAATCATAAAAACCATAACATGAACCATAACTAAAGACTATGTGACATTAATTCGTCGAGTAAAACGGAATCGTTACCTTAGCTAGCAAACCACTTAGCACAAAAATAATAATAAGAAGTATATAATAAGAAAACCCTCCTACTAATCTTCACCCAAAATATACGAGTCTCCAAACTCGTCTTCAAAATCTTCCCCTATAAGAAATAACAAGAAAACATTATTAGAACTAAAAATATGAATTTCCATAATTAAAGTGTTGAAAACGATTTTACCGGAATTGAAATAAAACCGTACGTGAAGATGGGGAGCGAAGAGGAGATCCTAGAAATATAAATTAGGACGGATTTAATTAAGAAATGAAGGATTTATGAATGTTTTGCTCAAGAACGATGAAGAACAAAAGATGAACGACGAAGAACACGAAGAACGATTAAAGAAAGTGATGTTTTGATCTTAATTTGATTTGTTGTTCAATGAAAAGTTGTTTGTGAGTAGTGATGGTGGTTTGAGCCGTGTACATATAGACAAATAAGGATGTCGAGTTTTGAAATTGTTGTTACGTAATTGACTCGCGTTTAATAATTATTTTACGGTAAACGATTTAATATAATTAACGATAAAGTTAATTACACCAAATATCAAGATATTATGATATTGTAATGAAAAGTAATCAAAATATCAAGGCCTAAGAGAGGACTAAAGTAGACGTGTGAAATGGTGACTTCCGGTCTGATTTCGAGCGTTTTGCGTAATTTTCGTTAATTGATCGATAAAGTAAATAGTTATCTAGATAGTATGATATATTAATCAAAAGTAATGAAAATATCAAGGTCTATTAGTGGGTAGGAGAGCCGTGTGGAACAAGGTGATATCGGGTCTGATTTTTCTCGATTTGCGTAATCTCCGTTGACGGATCGATAAAGTAACAAATATCTAAGATATTTGTATTAGTTTATTCAAAACAATTAAAATATCTTATGGTGAGTGGAAAAACGATGACACGCGCGTGCGACTCATGCCAAAGTCGAGTTTCGAGTTTGTTACGGGATTTTCGACGAGTCGGGAATAGTTAAATGACGTTCGGTTTAAAACCGTAAAAGTTATTCTTTAAATTCCGAATAAATTCAAAATAATTATATTAAATTATGATAAATCATAATAAATCTAAATAAAAATAAATCAAAAATATTATTTTTTTAAATAAAATTTCGGTCTTCATACTTATGAGACGAGTCGGGAAAAAGTCAACGGAAGTCAAAGTTGACTGAAAAGTCGAGAAAAGTCGAAGATGACTTAAAAGTCAAGAAAAGTTTAGGACGACTTAAAAGTCAAGAAAAAGTCAAAGACGACTTAAAAGTCAAGAAAAGTCAAAGATGACTAAAAACGTTCTTTTCATGAAATCTCTCAGAAATTCCAAATACGAACGCGGAATTTCAAAATAAGACTCCGAACAAAAATTCTATTTTAAAAACTTAAGTTCTGCTGAAAAGTGTTAGTAAATATTTTTACTAGAAAAATTGGTATTTTTTCGGGTTGTTACATTTGGTTAGAAGCCTTTGAGATTGCGTTGAATTTTGGAGTTAATAAAATGTTATTATTCTTGAGTTGCGATTCCGTGTTTGGGAATTCGTGTTATGTGAAAAGACAAATGATTTAGGAAGTATTCGAGTTGTCGAATTTAGGTGTACCTTATTTTGATGGTTTGTAGTAAGGATGTGCCTTATGAGAGACCTTTGTTAGAAGAATAAATTGTTTTACTATCGCCCTAAGTTTGAAAGGAGAAATTTTGTGGATTAAACCTTATACCTTTACTCGTTACATTATCCCTTGGTATTCCCTTTTCTTGTAAGTTTTGTTGAACTTGATCTTTAAGAAAATCGCATTCTCTTATCTTCTCCTTTACTTGGCTATCCTCATAACTCTAGTATTTTCTTCATCTCTTAATTTTAGCCTCTTTACCTTTGGCGTTCCTCTCTTATAATCCCGTACCTTGTTGTGCTCGTGTACTCTTTGATATCTCTTGTCAGCCAGCCCCTATCTTGTGGTTGTTTTCCCTTTCCTCTAGTAGAGTGGAAATCTTGTTGGCTTAGCCTAAATAATGAATAAATGCAATGTATTTTGAGGATTCTTGATCTATAATGTTTGCCCTTGGGTTGAGCAAATTTCATGTTGAATTTTATCATGGGATATAGTGTTTAAGCTTTAAGATGGATCTTAATGGTAATAATGTATATATCCCTCTCTTGGTGGCTTTATATTTTTGAGCTTGATGTTGTAGTGCTATTTCGAGAATCGTATTGATCCTGATTATAGTTTGCTTTTGTTGAGCATTGTAATAGTTGCCTTAGAAATATTTTGGGAAATTTGTTGCCTTTAAATGTTGGACTCTAAAAAGTACTTTGCTTTGAGGTAATTAATATTGGTGACACCGGTGAATTTTGATCTTTAGATAAGTTAGATGATTTGAGTAGTTATCTCCTCGCCATGTGCTGGACCATTTGTGGTTTGAAATTTGTAGTTATTCCTTTTTGAGGTATTGTGGTTTGAGGATGAGAAATCTTATTATAAGCTTAGGATAATGAGCTTTACATTATTTTGAATCAAAGAATTATTATAGTAAAACCCTTTTTAGCTATTGGTTGGTAGTACTTATGGTTTTCTAGATGTGATTACTTATGTTGGTGGTTTCATGTAGAGTTATGATTGAATCAAGAATGTTAGAGCGTGTTAAAGAATCTTTCATGTGGATTATTAATGGTGGATTTCACCTTGTCGACCTTAGTTGATACTAGTTGGATATTAGATATTTGAATTAGTCGCTTTGATCTTGATCTTGTGAATAATGTTTATAGATTTTATTTATTGGAAGCAGTTACGGTGTAACTGAGGTGAGTTATATTCTCTTGAGGATTAGTTTATTAGTGGATCTGGTGATGTCGATATGCGGAAAACTTTTGAAATTATGCGGCTATAAGATAGGTTTGTGAAATTGACTGAGAAGTCGACTTTGATGGCTTTGGTTTTTGGACTTGAGTGTTTATCTTTCTCTCTTGCATAGGTTCTCTTTCCCTTGAGCGTAAGCTTTGTTTCTCATTTTTCTCGTATCCATCTTGTCATACTTTCCTTTGGGAATAAAATATGTCTATTTTTATCATTCCTCTCTTTGCCTTTCAAATTGACTCTTACTCAATTTGTTACTCTTTGGACATTATCCTTCTCTCCGCTTTTACTCTTTTTATTAAGCCCTTTTGTTTCATTTTACTCGTTGTGTGTATCTTTTATTATCATGATTGTGATTGTGATGCTCAAATTGCCTTTACGTGTGTGTAATACCTAGTTGTCTTGACTTATAACTTGGAGAAAATCTCCACATTTTCATTTTGAGTTTCAATTTTTTCCTTTTTAAAGAGTAGTTTAGCCAAATTTGGGATACTCAACGTCCATTGGGTTGTTCGAGTCTTGGATGCGAAATATTTGTCGCATGTCGAATCGGGTACACGTCTTGTCCCAAGAGTCTGGCCAGGTTTAGACTAGAACCGTATTATATTAGCGTTATCCTACCGGAAGGAAATGAGTCTTTAGTATACAAAATGTGTATCGTATACGGTTCAGTAGGGCTGAGCAAAAAAATTCAATCCGATTTTAGAAACCGAAAGCCGACTTTAGAAACCCGGAAATTCGGGTTTTTTTCAGTTCGGGCACCCGAACCGGATTTTTAAGAGGAAAAGCGGACCGGATTCGGGTTACAAATATACAAAACCGGAACCCGATTTCCAAACTGGATTTATTTTTGTTAATAAAAAAAAATTAAATACCAACACAACACATAAGACTGCTACATAATTCCCACTCCAAAACAAACAAAACCTAATATTCTTAAGATCCCTTTGCCTTTCACGTTCTTATTCCCTCAAAACATTAACTAGCCCTAAATTTGTAATATTTATTCACCAAATTAGAAGATTAAAGCAAATAAGTTTTGTACTAATTTGTTCATCCACTTTCGTCTATTTCATTTATACATTTTGTACTGTCTTTTTAGTCTATTTTTTCTATTTCAATCAGGTTTGTACTGATTTTGTTTCATGTGTAGTGATTAATTCATTTTCCCCTTAATCTAATCAATGGTTAGCTATTGATAAATCGTATGGTTGATGTCAATTTGAAAGGGTGCAAGTTTCTTAATTTGTTTAGAATTATCAATCATGGACAATTAGTAATGATTTCTAACTTTTGGTTTGAATTGTAAGATTTCAAATTTATTTGGATGTTTTAAGTCTTATTTATGTATAAAGAGCAAGAACTGAGTAAGTTATTAATCATTTGGTTTTTTCAAAATGTTGATTGTAAAAAGAATGAGGAAGAAGTTTATTTCTGAAATCGGGTATGAAAACCGGTTCGGTTAATCGGTTTTCGGATCCGGTTTGGAAAATGCAAAAAACCAGTGAATCGAATTAAAACCGGTTTTGCTCAACCCTACGGTTCAGGGAAATGTTTATCCCGTGGACTTGGTGGTCATACTTGCAAAGTACAGATGCTAGTGCGTGTCATTTACCTTGAGAGTGTGTTTGCATATTCATGATGATCGGTGGGTTGTGAAATGGATGTTTAAATGCCTTGTACTTTCTTGTAAGTCGTGTCCCCAACCTCTTCGACTATATGATCACTAACGGTGAGATGCAAGCCGTTAGTAGTGATATCGTTGCCAGGGTAAGTCTTCCCAAAGTCTTGGTTACTTGATAATAATGATGTATACATGATGATGATATTGTTGATATATGATGATGATATTGAATATATATGATGATGATATTGTTTATATTTGACGATGATAATGTATGTTTATATATATGCTCTTGTTATGTATGTTTTAATGTGATATGCCTCGGAGAACCCCAAGTTACTCCCCACTGACTGTGACATTCATGTTTTATGAATGAACAGGTTACAGGTCGGTGTTGCATTGGGTTTTGACAAGTGAGCTAGCGAGGGTTGTACTTACAGCGATTCACCCTTAGCGTTGTAGTTTCTATTAGTTTTATTATCTCATTTGTGTATTTATCAAGGGATCGGGATCCCCTGTATTGATTTAAGTTACGGTTTGTTTATAACTAAGTTTTGGTTTTATAATAAAGTGACATTCACGGTTTTGCCTTTAAAGTTTTTAAAATCTCGTACTTCCGTTGCAAATCTACGTGTTTATTTTATTGTGAAATCGTGGGGTGTCACAACTACAAACTAAACTTAAGAGGTTTAATCTCATTATTAGGCAAAGTAATCGGGCTCAGTTACCACAATAAATTAAGAGATATAATATTTCATGCACTCACACTTTCGAAAATAATTTAGATACAAAACAATAATTCCAAAATTTTGATCATAAAAAGGTCAATGTAATAAAAGTCGACACATAAAAGAAATTGGACTAGAAATCGACTTAAAACGGAATTAATCATAGAACTAAATCAAATCTGACAAATAAGGTATGAAAATAAATCTCAAGAAGTAAATGAGATAAATGAAATTAAAATTTAATAATACGGAAAGAGAAATTTAATTGGAAAACAAATTACATCGCTAAAGAGTTAAAATTCGTATTCTAAGTTATAAAAATTGCGTGTTACATCGAAAAATGTATTGATAAAACCAGTAATTTTTTTTTAATAAGGATTAAGATTCACTATTATGGATGACAGTGGATCACGAATCTTGTCCAGATCCTAAAGGTCGAATCTGAATCGCAATATTTTGGATTCAAGGGATATGTATATGGATCGGATCCATATGCGTAGAAACGGAACCGGATATGGATCCATTAATCCATACTATTTGGATCCAGATCCTACAGTATGTTCAAAATTATTATAGAACCCAAAAACTAATATATTAATATTTGCAAAGCGAGTTTTTTTCCCTTAAAAATGATACGAGGTAGATCTAGATCCAGTCTAGATCCAGTGGATCTGGAAAAGTATTTGAGAATTTCAAACATGTGGATATGGGTCGTATCGCGATCAATATAAGAGATAAGGATTTGGATCTATATCCTACATGACCTATACAGATCCTATCAATTGGCATCCCTATCCACGATTGAAGAATTTGAGATTAATTTGATTAGGTGATTAAGAGAAAGGATGATAGAGAAATTTAGGATAATAATTTTCTTTGAGGGTAACGGTGGTGCTTGAAAACCTTATGAAAAAATGTACATGAAAGATAAAAAGTTGTACATGAAAGAGCAACTATATAAATTTATTTGAATGCCAATTATAAGTTGATGTAAAAGTAATTTTTGAAGTAATAAATTGGGAATGTTATACTATAAAGTAGCGTGATAACTTAAATGGTTACATTTACAATAAAATAGATACGTTTCTTATGAAAACATTTTCCAAATAAAAGGATTATTTTGAGTCATGATCAATAATAAAAGGTTAGGCAAAACACCTAAAAGGGTAACGAAAAAGTTATCTCTAAATAACTTGTTGAGAAGACGTGTCTCCAAGTTTTCGTGATATTATATTTAGACTACATTATATGGTGATATTTTATTGAAGCATTACGAAGTGTTTTTATAACTAAATAGTAAGTGATCACCTTTTGTTCACAAAGTGTTAGTTGCTTCGCTCATTATCAAATCGAATATGAGATTTTATCACTTGTATTGTTGTACGTCTCATTTATCTCGTTTTTTAGGGTGTATCCTTCAATATTTTTGTTTTTAAAAAAAAGAGGACTATAATGTCTATAAATAACTCTTTGCTACATGTCCATAAACGATAATTTTGTCGTTTTTACGAGATTTTCGTTTAAAAATCGCGGTTTATGGTACTTATATCCTAGGCCCGAGAGTTATGGTCAATCAAATTTTTTTAAAGGTTTTGACAGAATAAACCTTGACTGGCCATAACTCGAAACTACGACTTTGGAAACTATTGATTTTTTTTTTAAATTCCGAACTTTA
Source organism: Heliosperma pusillum (assembly GCA_022085475.1). NCBI lineage: Eukaryota > Viridiplantae > Streptophyta > Magnoliopsida > Caryophyllales > Caryophyllaceae > Heliosperma > Heliosperma pusillum. The sequence goes on from JAIUZE010066775.1 coordinate 28,804, forward strand.
TTAGATTTTTAGTTTGAAAACAAATTATAGTTTTATGAATGTAGGCTAGAGTTATGGACATTCAATCTTTTTTTGGAAAAAAAAAACGACACCTACAAAAACAAAACAATTAAAAGAGTACAAATGTTTATTGAACTCTTCTCATATACTCCCTCCATTTAAGGACATTTCACAACTTAAGCAACTTCTACTTAACATTAACCACATATTCATTATCATCCTAAAAGTAAATTAGTCATATGGTGTAATAAGAAAAATGGCATCTGAAAGTGTGCATATTTTCTGGGAAATTCTACTGGCCATCATCCTCCCTCCTCTTGGTGTGTGCCTTAGAGATGGTTGTTGTAGTGTAAGTTTTCCTATACTACTTTTCTAAATCATTCATCGACCATAAATATATGAATAATATTATTATGACGCAACATTCATGAATGAATATAATCATATGATTCATGATATGTTACTTCATAATTGAAATTGGGCGGTGATGTAATTTGGTACTTAGTATCACAATAATGTCTACATCTATATATGAATTTTTTTTATATCTTTATAGTTGATGTCAGCTTCTTGTTTACAAGTTGAATTTTTCATCTTCAGGGGATTTCATAGAGTCACAAATTAACAAAGGTGTCCGTTCGAAATTAAAATTGTACTTCAATAAATTTAATTACTTGAATTTGTCAATTTATTTAATTGCTTGTAAACGGACAACTGATTAATTCCATGAAGTTAGTTATGATACATATGTCAATTGTTTGTAAATGGGTCACGAGAAGTCGAGAACGGTAAAATGTATGAACAAGAAATTTAATTCTACGACTTTATTAGTCTTATTCATTAAATTATTACATCTTTCTAATTCGAATGATCATTATATCAATTGTCATATAATTTGATTTATTACATTTATATTTATACATGGTTTAAATTTGACAAAAAATTGACGCACATATATTGCAGTGTGAGTTCTTCATATGCGTGGTGTTGACACTATTGGGATACATTCCTGGAATCATCTACGCTATCTATGCAATTGTGGTGAAGCGCGACCGTCACAACCACCAAGACCACCATCAGCATGGCATGCTAGAGGGTCATTATCGTCCCCTACCCTAGTAAAATAATATACCCTAATGAACTAACTTCGTCCCTTGGCTTTTTATCGATGGCATTGTTGGTGTCATTGCTATTTAAATGTCTCTATTCATCTTGTGATTCAAATTCTGTTTTTTTTTTAATTAGTTAATTAGTTTATACCTCTTATGAAAAAAACTCCGACATGTTTAGTTTTCGAGAAGGAATATTGGTATTCATTTTTGTTATTTAGTAAATCTTTAAATTAATATTGATTTTATATTTATTTTTAAATAGCACATAATGCTTTGTTTGCACACTCATATTAGCATGTTTTTAATACGAAGTATATATATATAAGAAATACATCTCAGCTATGGGGATGATTATATAATTGAAGCATATGCATAAGTGAAAAACATTAAGACGGTTTGTCACAAGTTTTTTTTTCCTCTTTTTGAAAAGACTTCCTTTTTTTTGTTTTTTCATAAATGACTTCTACATACGTAATATGTAGTTAAATCAATATGTGACTTAAATCATCAAGAAATAGCACCACGATATAAAATTTAGGCATCGTTTAGTTGACTATGAAATTGCATCTCTATAGAAATAATTATTTTATGATAATTAAGTTTCCTCATGAAATTCATGCAAATTTATTAAAAAAATATTCTCTTGTTGTATAGAAGACAACTATACATAAGTTTCTATTAACAGTGAGGGCTAGGTAAGTCAATTCCTCTATTAGAAGAATTAGCAAAATCATGCGATCTCTAACTTCCTCATGGTTGTTTTTCTAAAAATCACAATTAATGGGATGATAATAAATAATTAAGTGGAAAAAAAGTGAAACTATGGGTGGTTGTAACTCACAACTTGTAAATCCCAAAACAATAATTCCAAGAAGTGGCAACTTTGAATATTACAATCAATGATGTTTTTAATTTCCTACATTTTGTAAGGGGTTGGCCGAATGAGTGTAAGAACAAACAATTTTGAAAGTAAGTGATCGTTTGAAATCGTCAAAATAGCAACAGTTGGAAAAACAAACTACGTTAAACCAACGAAAATTACATAAACAGAAAAGAAAAATGTGATACATGAAAATCGGCGCACAGTTGGACTAAAATTTTAATTAGATAACCAGGAACGAAAGCTAAAAAAAATACCAATGAAAACGGCAAAGAAGGTAAGCAACAAAATGAGAAACGCATTGTCTTGGTAAATAAAATCTCTTGTTAGCTGTTATATGCTCAATCCAAGAGAAGTTCACGTAATAACTCACAAAACGTGCTTGTAATAAGATTACAAAAATAAAAGTCCGCATAAAAAAATTGTCATTTAAACTAAATATCTAATGTAACCCACTGAATAATTACAAAATTAACTGGATCCCTTTGAAAAACTAAGTTGGATCAATCAAGAGAGATTTGGGAGGTGGGTACAACGCTAATGTGTATCCTAAAAAAAGTGCTAACTTTTGGCCCCACGGATGCGCCACCATCCCTAAAACACCAACCATCGTAAGTAACACCCATATCTCAGCCGCCATAGCTGCCTCGACTGTTACAAAAATTCTTAGGTATAAATGCATGACCCCTAAAATTGAAACAATTTTAGGGGTAGGTGATGCCTTGTGACAAGAGGTTTAAGGTACTCTTAATTAAGAGTAAATGTTAGATAGACCTTTGTTTACCTTTTTTCTGTCATCCTGTTCTAATCTTTGAAGGTCTTTCTGATCCTAATCCTGTGCGAACATCCCCTGAGGGATGAAATGAAAGGGTGCAAAGTGTATTCTTGACCATGTATATTGTCCATCTATAGAAGTACATGGGTTGAGGTAATAGTAAATCCTTCAAAATTCATTCAAATTATAGTTATGTTTAATGTTGCTTTTGCAAGAGGGAATATAGCCAAATTGTCAAAAGTTAGATTTGCTACTTTGTTTTTGATGAGAGCCATTCATTTTCATTTACTAATTTTTATATTATGTTTTGCACCACAAAAAATAATATTTCTAAGTTAATGTTAAGACTCTTTTTCTCCTTTTTTTAGCTAAATAAGAGACATAAAAGTCAATACATAGATAATAAGAAAATAATCTAGCTAAGGTGGTGGATACATGAATGATCAGTGATTAGGGTCTTTTGCCAAAATAACCATTTCTTTTAAAGTATTCCCCAAAATAGTCATTTCATAAATATACGTAATTGCTCTTCCATGGACGCGTTTTACTCAATCATGGTCTTTTTTTTTTTCATATTTCACCCCCGCATACCCTTTCTTTAAAAAAACAAGAAAAAAAACTCTCTTATTTTCTCTCTCTCTCTTCCTCTAACAAATTAACCACAAGTATAATCAAATTCATCAATTATGCACTCTATTCATTCATTAAACAATTAATTAATCTAATCTTATCAACAATACATTAAATTGTTTTACCAAAATTAACAGATTACAAAATCAATTACGCTAAAATTTTCAATTAGGGTTTCATTCAAGAACCTAATTGATTGTGGGAAAGGTGGCAGACAGTGGTAGACGTAGTTACAACGGTCGATGAAGGTGGTGGTAGGGATGGTACGGAGGTCGGTGACAGTGGTAGTAGGGATGAAACGAAGGTAACAGATGGCCGGGGGGACTGGCTGTTTCCGGGGGGAATGCGGGTACGGATAGAGGAGATGGTCGTCGATGGGAGAGGGGTCGGCGGTGAGATGAATGAGGTGGGTGGACATAGGGTGGAGTGGTCGACGGTGAAGTGGCCGGATGAAGGGTGGCAGGCGGTGGGGGAGACTTAGGTAGGGAAGGGGATTTTGAAAAAAATTACAGAAAATTAAAGGGAGAAAAAGTGTTGGATTGAGTAAAATGAAAAGGGTAAAGTGGTAAATGTTGCCCATGATATAGTAAAATGTCTCCATGAAAGAGCATAACCGTAAATATAACCGAAGATGTCATAATCTAGTGGTTAAGACGGAGGTATTTGGATAATATGTCCCAGGTTCAAATCCCCCCTCCTCTATTGCAATGCGACAAAGTGCGCTCTTTGTTATACCAAAAAAATAATATATATATATATATATATATATATATATATATATATATATATAGAGAGTCAGGTTCAGGTAAGTCCCTTAATTTAGGTGAGTCCCTAAGTCCTTATCTAGACCATTAGATTTAACAAATCAAAGGTCAAGATTAAAACAAAAAAACAAGAGATGATATAAAACCATCCAAAACACAACCAAACCCTAATCACTTCAACAAAACCTACCCACTTTTTCTCTCCCTTCTCTCACTTCTCTCTCTTCCTCTCATCTCTCTACAATTTCAGATTTAAACCCACCACCACCAAGCTCACCACTACCACCAAGTCCCTCAGCCTCCCTCATACACTCCTCCTCTCCTGTCGGCCTCCCCGGCTTCCCTCTCCCCGTCGGCCTCATAGGCCTCCCTCCTCCACCACGCCTCCTGCCTGCTCCTCCTTCTCCCGCGGCGCTCCTCCTCCTCCTCCCGCGGCGCTCCTCCTCCTCCTCCGACGACCCTCCTCCTCTCTTCCTCCACTCGCCGGCTTCTCTTCCCTCCACCTGCTCCTCCTCCTCCTCCACGTCCCTCCTCCTCCTCCTCCGACGACCCTCCTCCTCTCTTCCTCCACTCGCCGGCTTCTCTTCCCTCAACCTGCTCAATTTTTTTTAGATATGTTTTTTTTTTATATTTTCTATGGTGGAGTGGTTGTTCGTGGTGTTGGGTTAGAGAGCACGGGATTCGGTGACTGTGGTGGCGGTGGCGGTTTATGGGCTTCATTGATGGGGTGGTTGTTGGTGGTTTTGTTATTGGTTGGGCCGCCTTTAACTAAAGTTACACGCAAAACTGACCAAAGTTACACAAAAACTGACCAAAGTTACACAAAAACTGACCAAAGTTACAGCAAAAACTGACCAAAGTTACAGCAAAACTGACCAAAGTTACACAAAAACTGTTGAAAGTTACACAAAAACTGACCAAAGTTACACAAAAACTGATAACAGTTACACAGAAACTAACAAAAGTTACACAGGAATTGACCAAAGTTACATAAAAATTGACTTATGTTACATAAAATTCTATAAATTCGAATTAGTAGATTGAAAAATGAACTAAAGTTACATATCATTAGATTAAAGTTACATAAAAATTTAGAGAAGTTACGTAACATTGGAATTAAGTTACAATGTCACATAAAATTTAATAAAATTTGCCTAAGGTTAAGTAAAAATTGAAATTCAAAATCAAATTATCTTCTATAATTTCATATTTTAAAGAATTTAGAACTTTAAAAAAACTAAAGTTACATTCGTAAATCATTACAGTTACACTAGTAAAACACTAAAGTTACATTCAAATTGTGTAACTTTGTGTAACTTTACTCTTTTAAAAGTGTAATTTAATTCTTTTGTGAGTTTTTTTTTTGTCATACTAATTTCAATTTATATAATTTGAAGTAATATTAGTACAATTTTATGCCACTTCTGTCCAACTTTATGTAACTTTAACCCAGTTTCAAATAAATATTAGGCAAATTGGTGTAACTTTAGTCCGTATGAGTGTAACTTTGGTACGACTTTATGTAACTTTAAGACGACTTTTAGTGTATTAAGTTTAGTCAAGGCGATGTTACTTTACGAACAACAACAACCTCCCACCACCACCTACAATAACAACACCACCAACCACCAACACCTAACATTTCACCCTCTTTTCACCGTCGAGGACACACCACCGCCACCGCCACCCACCACAGCATCCCCATACCAATTCAGATTTGGAAAAAAAGGAAAAAAAAACCAACAACAACCACGACACAAATCTGAGGAAAAAAAAAGCACAATCCCTACCTCCCTTCACTCCACCACCCACGACCCATATTTGAACAAAATACCTGACAACAACCCAACACCAACGACACAAATGTGTGCAAAAAAAAAAAGGAGATGAGGCGGCGGCAGAGAGGGAGGCCGAGGGAGAATGAAGATGAAGGAGGCGGCAGAGGGAGGAGGCGGCAAAGGGAGGAGGCCAAAGGAGAAAGAGAAGGTAGGCGGAGGGAAAGGGCGGCCGAGGGATGCCGGGGTGGTGGCAGTAGCCGGTTATGGTGAAGGTGGAGGGAGTTGTAGAGAGATGAGAGGAAGAGAGAGAAGTGAGAGAAAGACAGAATGTTTGAAAGACTAATTAGGGTTTGTGTGGGATTTGGAAGCTTTTATATTAGCCCTTGTTTTTGTGTTTTAATCTTAACCCTTCATTTGTTAGATCTAATGGTTTAGATTAGGACTCATGGACTCACCTAAGAAAGGTGGACTTACCTGATCCTATTTCTATATATATATATATATATATATATATATATATATATATATTGTTTAAACTAACCATTCCTAACTTAAAAAGGATAATTACCTTAACTAAACCACCATTTAAATTCTCAATTTCACCAGTTCTAAATAAAAATCATGCCGCCAGGCCCCAATTACCTCGATCGGGTCTAAGGTCGAATAGGCTCGAGCTTCTGCTTAGGTTCCGAGCTGGCTGACCTGTTTGGAAGAATGTTCGGGTAAAGGTAAATTGGTGCTTGGGCGAGTCTGTACTTGAATAAGAAAATCCTTAATGGTCTGGTGAACCTTAAATGGAAAAAAAAGGATATTCTATGTACCCCTCAGTTTTTCGTTTTTTTTTTATGTTGTACCCTCTCTTTTTTATAATCTATGTTATATCCCTAAACATTTTACTTATTTCTCCATGATGACCTACTTCAAGTCTATATTAACTTTATCTCTTTAAAACAACCATATTTTAACCTTTATTCAACCTCATTAATGTCTTCTTACCATCCTTTATAAGTTGCATCACAAATCACTATTAAAAAAATAAAATCCACTATTTAAAACCTTCGTTATGAAACATGAAATGATGATGGAGATTTTATGAATTATTTGTTAGATTCGTATATTATTTGGTGAGTTAATGGGTTAATTGACGAACTAATAAGTAATTGAGTAGGTGGCGAGTAATTGGAATGCAAAAGAGATGGTAAAATAGCTTAATCAAGAAACCAAATTAGCAAAGACGATCAATACGATCATTGTGTAGACTAATGTATAAAGTTTTGGGGTATATCATAAAATTTCAAAAATGTAGGGGTACATCATAGAAAACAAAAAAATTCGGGGGTACACCGTAAAATTTCCCAAAAAAACAGTTTAACGTAAAATTCATCTTAAAAAACAATTTACACACAAACCTAAAATCTTGAATTGTGTTCCCATTTAACGACATCTAGTCTCTACAATATTGAAGTTCTCTTCTAATAATCAAGTTTTTGATCATACTTGATGAGTTTCTCTTGTTTATGAGCAATCTAAATTAACTAATTCAACATTGGATTTTGAATTTGTAATATGCCTCTCATTCATTCTTTATATTGAAGTGTGAATTTGATTGTGCCTTTCATCATCAAATTTGTTATACATCAACAAGATCTTATGTATGTAGCAATAGTAAGATGTTATATATCATCTTGTCCAAAACTCATGTCTGTAAGGGGACATACAAACCTGCCTTTTTCTTTTTCGGTGAGCTTGTGTACTGTTGATGAGAAATAAAAATTTGGCGCCTTCTCATCTCATAAAACTTGTGTGTGCTTTAGAAGTTTTTGAATATTTGTTATTAGCTGTTTTTTATACGTGCTACTAAATATAATGTATAATTAAATAAAACCAAACCGAACCGAACTAAACCAAACCAAACCGAACCAACTAGTATATTTTTTTAGGCAACTTATTAATTCAATGGTTATTTTGGGAATTAAAATGGTCATACGGTTATTTTGGACAATACTTTGCCGAAACGGCTATTTTGATTTTTGACGAATACTTTATAAGAAATAGCTAATTTAGTAAAAGACCTTGATTAGCAGTCTACCAAGTTCCAAAAGCTAATAAACATGTATTATGAAAATCCATATTGAGGGTTTTTATGAGAATATACTTTTTTTCAAATTTTTAGCCCTACGACACCACCAATACCAATGCCCTTGACAAATTTAATCTTAAATCTTATCTTAAATTGTACAAATATATCCACCCCACAAAAAAACGTTCATCAAAAATGGCAGAAGAGGCATCTACTTTGACGGTTTTAGAGGAGAAAATTATGGATGTCGAGAACGATGATGATGTAATGGTTGACGACAATGGCGAGGATTTATTTATCATGATGTTGAATAAAAGTTTGTAATTTTGTTTTATATATGTAAACTAGATGATCTTAGGGCAAGATTTTTGTACAGACGATTATGTTGATGATGTTGATGATTTTATGATGTTGATAATTTTCCCATGTTGATGATATTGATGATTGTCTGGCGATGTTAATTTATACTCCGTATCTAATTATTGTAATTCATAACATAGCAGATATATTAGGGCAAGATGTGATAACATCAGGGACGAAGCTAGGACGAAATAAGGTCCAGGGCCGATTTCAATTTCATCGATGATACACATTTATAAAGGGTCTCTTACCATTATGTCAACGTTGTTAATATTTTTTTTTGTACAAAGTGAAACATTGTTTATATTTAGTAGGCTATTTAAATTAATATTTAGAACTTAAAATTACGGAGTTATATTTATTCTTGTTTAATTATCGAGGGATACATTGATTTTTTTCAACAAATTTACTCTATATTTTGTAGAGCGATTTATTAATATCATATCTGATGAATATAACTCGAAAAAAATAATAACAAATCTCTTATAAGACGATTTTATTATAAACTAAAGTGGGATTAAGATTATACAAATATCACTTTTGATAAAATACGGATCACAATATAGACCAAAAAAAGCAAGAAGCAAAAAACAAGCATTTTGCACCTTACGTGGGTCGAACACCAAATAACAAGGCAACAAAGACACTCTTGGTATTTACTCTTGAACACTATGCCTCATTCACTTATATGTTTATTATCCTACTTAAGTTTTACTTATCCCTTAAATTCTAGCCCGGGCCACGGCCCCTACGGCCCAGGCATAGCTTCGTCTTTGGATAACATATAACTAAATAATAATTATCTCTAATTATTGTAAACTTAAATCTCATCTTAAATTGCATGGGAACACATTTACATCATTGAGATGAGATTTGACGATTCGCTAATTATTTTAAGACAAGATGTGATTCGTTTGTCAGCCAAATAGTACTTTTAAACATATATAATAACATCATTAAACCGATGAATATGTATATATTTGAGTCCATTTAAGAGTGAGTGTTACCGTTTTTGAGTGAGGTCTTTTGTCAATAACAATGACCTTATTTGAGAGCAAAGACTATCCATTTTAAAGTACAAATAGCTAGGATGATGTTGATAATTCAAATCAAGACGACTTATGAATGAAAGTGGTGACACATGACACCGTGTAACGTAGACATCTCAGTACATATTTGATTCTGTTTTATAGTACATTGTTACCATTTTTAAGTGATACCACTTTAGAGTAAAATGTTACTTTCTCCGTCCCGCTCAATTGTTGTCCTTTCATTTTGGTATAAAGACCAAAAAAATAGTAGACGACTATATGTGGTTAAAGTTAGTGGATCACAAGAGGACAATAGTCCAATTGGGAGGTCAAATTATTCATAAAAAACTTTTCTAATATAGAAAAGACAACAATTGATCGAGACACCCAAAAAAGGAATAAGACAAGAATTGAAAAGTAGAAGTTATTACGTGCAGTCGCTAATTGGTATGCTTCGTCATAGGTAATGATGTTTCAGTTGGAATAAAAGTTGTGAAATGGGAAGACATACATCTACACATGTATAAGAAACATTGGCAGCTTACTAGATTAAGTATCAAGATATCTACATCAAAGATAGGTAGTTGATTAAAAGATTGTTTAGATGCTCGCAGCTTACTTGACTGCCGCACCAGTAGCCAACACTAGCAATGTAAGGAATGTGTGAATTACCAGATGTCACTGCGAATGAAGCTTGTGTTAGGACGCAAGTAAATTCGGACAAATTATGGGAGGTACTACAACATGTGATTGAACATAATCACCCTTTAACACCCACTTAGTGGCAGCATCAACATCATCATAGGTCGGAGTGGAAAATTTGAGAAGCGGAGGGTTGCTGCAACATGGCTGGTGGTGATGTATTCGTCGGGCACACAAAGCGAGACCACATCTACTATGTTAACTGATTGAGGATGCGTTCAATTGAAGGTCGTGATGCAGCAACATTGATCAACTTCTTGACTAGTAAGCAAGCAAAGGACCCGAGGTTCCTCTTCTGTGTTAAGTTTAATGAAGAAGGAAGACTAAGTCACCTATTTTGGTGGGACTCGATGATGAAAGAAGACTATTTGTTGTACCTTGATGTTGAGATATTTGATACGACGTATCGTACAAATAGGTACAATCTTATTTGCGGAGCCTTTGTTGGTATGAACAATAATTGGTCGAACGTCGAACCCTCCTCGGAATGCTAACTTTCCGACGCCGACCCATCATTTTCTGAGATCTCCTCACTCTCCTCACTGCCATCTGTCTCCACCACCGGTTCTTCTATTTGCTTACCGCTCTTCTTCATCGACTGCTTCTCTTTATCATTTTTCGCACCTACGCCAACATGCATGCATGAGTGTATAATTTAAATTACAAAATCAATCATTGATTCAGACGGATTATATCCAACCAGTTGAATTTTTTATCAATCTAACGTTCACCATATAACTAATTCACGCTTTATGGCCCATTTGAAACTATTTCTTCCAAATGGGTCCACGTCGTCACCACTATTTTTTTTCCCCAGTTTCTAACAAAGCCGCTGGCCTTTATGTTTAAAACACAAAGCCGCTTGCCAGCGGACTTTATGTTTAAAACACAAAACCGTTGGCACTGCCAGCGGTTTAAATGGTTGTCAAAAAAAATGTGTGTCATTCAAGAATGAAGCAGGAGGTTTTGTGAATACTATGACATTATTCCATATAGCAAACCGATGGGGCTGCCAGCGGTTTTGCCCCTTCTACTAATAGAAGCCGCTGGCAGGGCCAGCGGTTTAGTTCCTTACATAAAAAAAAACACGCTTTCACTCCTTCAATCTCTCACTCTACACAAACACAAAAAAAAATCCCCAAATTTTACCCAAACCCTAAAACCCGAAAACACCCCCATTTCCCTTGTTTTTTCTTTCTAAATCTCAATAAATTAAATCCTATTCAATTTCTATTCATCCAATTGAGTAAAAAGGTATTTATTACTAAAGCTTATGTCTTTTTGGTTTATCATTGTTATTTATCGTAGTTTTAATATTGTGTTTGTGTGATTTTGTATGTTGTAGTTAGTTTAATCTTTGTAATAGTTAATATTTAGCAATGGAGATTAATAATTTTCCCTTGACTTGTTGGTGGAATGGAGAAATTGTTGTAGATGGTGAAAATGTTGTTTATAGAGGTGGTTGTGAAACTTTTGTTATTGCCAATAGCAATATGAACTTGAGTGAGCTTAAAAATGAAATTTATGAAGGTATAGAGGTTGATAACACTAAGTTTGAATTGATTTTGAAAATGAAATTTCCAAGTGTGAGAGGTTACAAAGTGCTGTCGTTGTGTAATGATCGTGGTTTGAGGGCTTTGTGGGCAAGTGTGTGTCAATCAAAAGCCGCTTCTATGGATTTGTTTGTTGAATTAAATCCCCTTGAACCATCAAATACAATTTTTCACGCCACTTTAAACTCTCCAAATTTTTCATTTACAAATATGTCAAACCAAATTGAGAATCCTACTTTGTGTGTTTCTTTAGGCACAAATAATGTTGATGAAGCAGATTTGGATTGTAATATTGAAGGGGATGAGGTGGAAGGGGATGTTGAAGAAGAGGATGAGATTTTGGTTGGTGTTAATGATGATGATAATAGTTTAGACCTTGTCTCTCTAAGATTTCATAATACCCAATTTACAAATGTTCATGTCTTAGATGAACAAGTAAATAGATGGTATAGAAATAAAGTGGGAGATACGATTGGGGGGGGGGGAGTTTATGGTGGGTCAAGAATTTGGGAATAAAAAAATATTAGGGCGAATTGTGACATCTTATAATGTTCAAAGAAACCAAGTTTGTAAAACCACCGAATCTAAACCCCAAACCGTTACCTATAAATGTGCGAGAACACCGGTACCTTGCAAATGGTATTTAAGAGCCACTAAAAAAAATATTGCCTTTGAAACATTTACAATTCTTACAAACAAAGGCCCTCATGAAACATCATGTGTGGTTCACAAACCATCAATAGACCACCCAAATTTAAAACGAGAGTTCATTAGCAACGCTATAAAACATCTTGTTGAAGCGGATTGAGGTGTGAAGATTACTTTGTTAAGAGCGGCTTTGACAAAAGAATTCAATTTTACAATTTCTTATGCAACAGCTTGGGGTGCAAAACAAAAAGCTATTGCGGATCTATATGGCGATTGGGAGGAGTCTTACCAATATCTTCCAAAATACTTAGATGATTTAAAAGAATTAAATCCGGGTACCCAAGTCCATTTTGTTAGTAATCCAATCGAGCTTGGAAAAGTTGATCAATTTGATAGAGTTTTTTGGGCTTTTGGTCCATCCATTCGAGGTTTTTCACATTGTAGACCAATTATAACTATAGATGGAACTCATCTATACGGGAAGTATCATGGTGTATTGTTGATTGCTATGGATGTTGATGCAAATGATCAACTTTTCCCATTAGCATTTGCTGTAGTTGAGAAGGAGAATTATGAAAATTGGAGTTGGTTTTTAGCTTGCATTAGAGTGAGGTTACTCAACAGACCGGCATATGTGTAATATCCGACCGACACCCGGGTATCTTAAAGTCAATGTCAGAGGTACGTAGTGATTGAGAGGAGCCATATGCTTTTCATAGATATTGTATCCGACATCATGCATCCAACATTAACATAATGTTCAAAAACACTCAGTTGAAAGAAACCTTCTCAAATACGGCTATGCAACATCAAATCCGCAAATTTGATCGAGGGATGGAGAGCATTGGTCGAATGAACATGAATGCCAAGGCGTTTCTAGAAATAATACCATTAAGTAAATGGTGTCTTGCACATGATGGTGGTTTAAGATATGGTTTAAAAACCACCAACATGTGTGAATGTTTCAATGGTGTGTTGAAAGGTGTGAGATTTCTTCCCATTCAAGCTCTTGTGAAGGCAACTTTCACACGAGTTAATAAGTACTTTGTTGATAGGCGTGAAATTGCTAGGACTAGAATGGCTAACGGTTTAAAATGGAGTGAAAAAATAACCGCCAAACTTGATAAAAATGATGAAATAGGTGCTCACCATGAGGTGACATGTTATGATCGTCATGCGGGTCTTTATGGGGTGGTTACTAGGCAAGGACGCCGTGAAAGAAGCATGGCAAACCGTGGTCACACAATAGACCTTGAGAAAAGGACTTGTACGTGTAACAAATGGCAAAACCTACATTACCCATGTTCTCATGTTATGGCGGTGTGCCGCTCCCAAGCTATTGATTGTGATCAATTTGTGGATCCATTGTACTCTTGTGAAGAGTACTTTGGTTCATATCGTGCTACCTTCTATCCCGTTCCCGATGAAGGTTATTGGAAGCCGTGGAGTGGACCGAAACTTAAACCTAACCCAGATAAAAAAAGAGGTCATGGAAGACCAAAATCTAAAAGAATCCGTAACGAAATGGATGAGGTAGTGAAGGGGACCGTTACATGTAGTAAATGCAATGTAGAGGGGCATAACAAACGGTCTTGTACTTCTTCTAAGGCTTCTTCATCGGCCCCCGATGGGTAATGTTTATAAAACAAAGTCCATTATGTTACTTATATTGTATTTTAACACTATTACTTTTATTGTATTTAACCCTTTTTTTTATTGCAGATAAAATGGAGCCACATTTTGATCGGATACTTGATCTTCAATCGCAACATAGAAGCTCTTGCATTTTGGAAGGAGAGGTAAAAACTATCTACTTGGCAATTAGTATTCCTTAGGCGTTTATATAATTTCCGCTATGACAATCTTTTTTTTGTTTCCTTTTTTGAAGGATTGGCCATCGCTAATTTGTAGGACACACCTTCTTTCAAAGAAAAAGTTTACTCCTCCTGCCCCAGTCGTTGATTTTATAAGAGGGACCCAGTTTTATGGAACTCATAGGCTATCATTTGTACCCATGGACGCGGATCTAATAACGGCTTTGGTTGAGAGATGGCGCCAAGAGACACACACTTTCCATTTCCCAATTGGCGAGGTTGGTATAACTTTACAAGACGTTAATGTGTTATTAGGTTTAAAGGTTGGTGGGTTGCCTATAACTGGTCATGGTGAACAAGCTTGGATGCAACTATTTGAACATTATTTGGGTATTGCTCCACCTAAAGAGGCTATAAAAGGAAAAGCCATCAAGCTATCTTGGTTAATACGTACATTCACACGTTTGCCAGATCCTTACACCGAGCAACAACTTCATTACTTTGTTAGAGCTTATTTACTCTACTTGATGGGGCCGTACTCTTCCCGGATAAGAGTGGTAATCTAGTTCAATTTATTTACTTCCACCTTATAACTGATTTGACTAGATTGAGCGAATATAGTTGGGGTAGCGGAGTACTAGCCTACTTATACCGCAACTTGTGTGTAGCCTCCAAAAAAGGGGCTTTAACCATTTCCGGATGTCTTGTGTTGTTGCAATTGTGGAGTTGGGAAAGACTAACCATTGGTCGACCAACTAAAATTATATCACTTGAGGTATCGGTGCCGGGAACACAATACCCACTTGGGTCACAAATGCAAGCGGGAATTGATCCCTTGGGGTGCAAATGGCTTAGAGTAGAGCGTAGCTACATTAATCACCAATCCGGGTTAGTAGGCTATAGACATGCTTTGGATAGCATCACGGAAAGCATGTTCACATGGCAACCCTACACCCAAAATGTGCTTAGCCATCTACCGGGGATATGTAGCGAAGATGTAGAGGAGTGGATTGTTAAAGCACCTCTCATTTGTTTTGAGATAGTTGAATGGCATTACGCCGAGAGGGTTGTTCGACAATTCGGTTTGCATCCAACGATACCTCCTTTATGTAATACGTGTTTGAAGTTGCATGCGTACGATCGTCATGGAAAAGAGAAGGATTATGTAACTCTTCATAAACTTAGCATTGAAAGGTGGAGGAACCGGAAGAGGTACTTGCTTCCACAAGGGACTCCATACATTGGCTACATTAGCTACTTCGATCCCTACATGATATGGTATCGTTCCATCTCTATCCCAATCATTAGTCCTCGGTCCAATGAGGTTCAAGGCACCTATGAATCTCGACACTACTCTTATCCTACCGCTTCGGACTACTCTTTATTGGTAAGTGACTTACAATTTAAGTAGATTATGTCATTTTTTTTGGTAAATATAGCCATGTATAATGTGTTTTACACTAACACCTTTTGTAGACTCAAGCAAATCTATTCAACTACAATCATGCTACCACTTTACTTGGCTCTTTACCGGATGATGCTTCAATGAGTCATGTACAAATGATTTATGAGATGCAAAAGATGTCGTTTCAATCCCTCCAAAATACTAGGCAAGGACATCTCATTTATCAAGAACAACAACACGGGGGCGGAGACGGAGGTGGAGGTGGAGGTGGAAGTGAAGAGAAAGAGGAAGCGGAAGAGGAAGAGGAAGAGGAAGAGGAAGAGGAAGCGGAAGAGGAAGAGGAAGAAGAAGAGGAGATCCATCGCTATACCTTCCGGGAGCGTAGGTCAACTCAACACCATCATGAAGACACGCCCGGGGGTTCGACATCACAAAGAAAGCCTAAGAGAGGTCGTCCCGGAAGAAACTAGACAATTTTAATAGTAGTTTGTTTATTTCAATGACGGAACTATGTTTATGACATTTCTTTTGGTTTGGTACAAGTGAAACATTTTAAGCTTGTTTGTATGGAAGTCTTTGTTTATGACATGAAGTCTTTGTTTATGACATGAATCGTGTTTGGTTTATTTGGGTCTTTGTGTATGACATGAAGTCATTGGAATGGTATACAATTGAAAGTTGTTTTTTATTTTTTTAGATTTAGGTAAAACCGCTGGCAGGGCCAGCGGTTTAGTGGGTTTTTTTGGACAAAAACGCTGGCAGCGCCAGCGGTCTCCTATGTTAAATTATACACCCGTCTTCACAAAACCTTCTGCTTTTTTAATGACACAATTTTTTTTAAATAGCCTATGAAACCGCTGGCAGCGCCAACGGTTTTGCTTTTTATACGAAAAATCGCTGGCCTTGCCAGCAGTTTAGTCTGCAACTGGGAAAAAAAATATTGGTGATGACGTGGACCCATTTGGAAGAAATAGTTTCAAATGGGCCCTAAAACGTGAAATAGTTATATGGATAACCCTAGATTGATAAAAAATTCAATATTTGAAGACCAAATTATTAAAAAACTAGTAAAAAAACAATAAGTCTTGCTTGTGACGGGGGGACCCGTCGCTAGCTTGCGACGGGTCAAATCCCCCTCACAAAGAGCAAGTGGCAAGGCAAGTGAGGGGTTCCATTTGCACCCCACTTGCTCCTCACTTGCTCTTTGTGAGAGAGATTTGACCCAATAGAAGCTTACGACGGGTCGGTCCGTCACAAATGAGAATTTGCTTAAAAAAAAAAAAAAAAAAACAAAGGCAAAGCCTTTCTTCAGCAACTTGTCGTCTAAAGTAAGTAGTGGACCCAACCCCTTTTCTAACGTGTGCCCTAAGGGCACACATTAATAAGCTAAGTATAGAAAGATTTATGAGATATTCTCAATAATTATGCCAAAGTATGTTTATACTTGCATTTTTGATGATAATATCCCATGAATCTTTCCATACTTAGCTTATTAATGTGTGCCCTTAGGGCACACGTTAGAAAAACCGTTTTTTTATATTCTAATCTCAACTCACTACCCAAACACGAGCAGACTGCATAAGGGATAAAGCGACAAAACGATGCTCCGCACGGCTTCGGTAGTTCTGCACGGTCGATTACGCACGGCCCATTTTGCACCGCATGGTCAATAGCGCACGGTTCCTTGGTTTCTTCAATTTGACTATGTCTTATCCCGTCTCATCACTCACTTCTCCGCTCATCTAGGTACCTATAAGTAAAACATCGAAAAACAGTACCAACATTCAAAAATAATACAGTATATAACTACACCATTTAAAACTAATGGGATAATTTATTATTTAAAGACAAAAATAAGAAAATAACGTTAACTTGAGTTATTAAATAGATCGAAGAAGGGATAAAAATGTAAGTTGAAAATACGTAAAATAAAGTGTCATCAAGGGGGTGGGAATTTTCTTGTGATTGGATCTATTACTAATGGCCTTAAATGAAAACCTAAGCAAATCGATAATAAAAAGAATTTTCAACTCTCAACTCTCGCCAAAAAAAAACAATGTCAATTATATCATTGACCAATTTTAAATACCAATTCCAATTAAATTTCCCTTACAATTAACAAATACTAATAGAATCACCCAAATATGAATATGTATAATCAAGGTCGAATTCTATAATACTAGCAATTGAAATTTGAAATATGGACGAGCATATCCATTGATTATTCCTTCCCGCAAAAGAATAACAATGATTTTCATATAAATTATTGTCATATCACGAGTTACTACGATGAATCGGCATACAAATAGTCTCTAGCAAATCAAAGAGTAAGGATAACAACTTGGTTGAATCGACAATCAAAAATCAATACAATTACTCTAATTAAAATAAAGGAATAATGAAAATCAATTGGGATGAATAAATAAAAATGGTCTCAAAACTTGCATCCTTTTTAGGTTGAGAGTTGAATGAGAGATAAAGAACAAGCCACAATGATTATCATGCTTGATAAGAATTAATTCAATACTCTTCGTTATTCAGTGTGTTTTTTTGTTGGCAATAAGGTTTTTACTTGTTCATGATAGATGTCATGCTTTTATAGGTTATTGTGAAAGGATTGCGTCGACACAAATCGACCCTTTTTTAGTTGTAGGATTTCACATTTGTCACTCAAAGTGTGTGCAATGAGTGTAACAAGTCTTCATATTTTGTTCTAGTGCATCAGGTTAAGCATCCTCACAAAGTATGTTTCCAAATGAGACTATCCTTCAGTCCTCTATCATTCGAAAAGGGGAAGACACTTATTATTACATGTTTGATGAGAATTATGTAATCCGCAACTTTTTTATTGCTATCATTACACTTATTAGTTATTACTACCGGTTGGAAGACACTTATTAGTACACTTAGTAGTCCTATATTTAGTATGATGTTATTGCGATTTATTGATTGCTGGATTACGCAATTTGCAACTTTGTTATTGCTCCTTAGTTAACTAAGGGCAATTAGATTTAAATTGATGAATGTATTAGAATTATTTGAAAGGTTTTGAATGATAATTAGAAGCAATCATCAAAAGAAGTTAGTACATAATCTTGATTATCATTTGAGTTAATAGGATTATTGGATGGAAATTACATGATAACTTGGCATCGCTAAGATTGATAACTAAATTCATTCAAAGCAGAATAGTTTCAAGATGGCAGGAGGTTGTGATTAACTTATGAAGTTATATCGAAAATTGTAGCAGAATAGTAAAAGATGAGTGATTTAAGAAAATTATGCAATCAATTGCGTTATTTTCTGAATTGTTGCGTGCTTATGAATAAGACATAAGATTCCTCTTTTGACATTTCGTGAAGTTCTTTGATATGTGATCAATACTAGGTTAAACTCCGGTTGATTAAAATGTGAAAAGGAACTCCAATATTTTATATTGAGGTTGAGTTGTTGTTGTTTGTGGAGTATTTTGTCGTTGTGTAACTTGATGCACTATTAAGTGGTTGGTCTTTTCAAAGAAATTAATGAGAATTCAAACAAGAATTATGCTAACATTTGCTAATTGATTATTTTTGCAGGTATGTTTTGGGTGTTAATATACACAGAGCATAGGACGTCTTATTACATCGAAAGGCCAGGTTATTGTTTTGGCAATTGCTCAGAAAAGCAACCTGTTAACAACTTGATGTACAAATCTATGTTAGCAACTTAATAGTGGTACTATGGTTATCGAATGATTTGAGTTTTATCAAATACTCGCAAATTTATTCATGTTCAAAATAACCCAACTCATACAAATCTAGAAATGCAAGCGTAAAACGAAATGCCCCAGTCGCAACCAACATGATACATGCTAATAGTATCTCTGCTCAAACCTACTACTCATCCCTATTTTACACTACCCTGCCGATTTTTAAACTTGTATCGCTGAACTAATTGAGATGTGGTGCCGTTATACATATTTTTCAGGTATAAGGATACCCTGCTGATTCTTATGTTGGTGTGTTCGTTTTTTGGGGTCTTTGCTCATGTGATTGCAATTGTTTGGTACCGCTGATTTTAATTATGGAGTTAGGTTTTGGGTATCCATAATCGCTTTCAATTCCGTTTTATTTTTCATTAATCGAGTCTTATTTTGTTTCTTTCGTTTACATCTTTTGTTGGTCTATTTAGTCCTTTAAATTGCTTTTTAGTTATTTTATTTTCATCTTATGTGCGTTTTACAATTATGTTGCCATGAACAGGATGATTAACAATTGACGGTGAATACCTCTACGGATGAATAGGTGTGTTTTATTAATTTATATACTTATATTCTGATGAAACAAACTAGTTTTAGCCCGTGCAAAATTGCACGGTTTGCTATTTTAAGATTGTTATAAACTATATTCAACTAAATACATATGTTATTTATAATAAAATTAACAACTATTAAAATTTAATGCTAAACAATACACAGAGTGTCACTCAAGAAATTGAATTTATAAATAGTAGAAAAAATGTAATAAAATAGAAATATTCGAAATCTATTTGTAAATTATAGCCGTTGTATTAGAAGTACAATTTTTTTAATAAAAAAAAAACTCCAAGCCTCGCTTACTTGTAACTCTCGAATCGCCCTTAAAGTTCTTCATATTTAAAAGCTAATTTTGGGAATAAAATAAATGTTAACGTGATAAGAGTATTTTCCCTGAATGTATATATAGTTATCGTCATCGCAAAACAAAAAGAGACGGGGAATCAGTTAATGATGCTGTAATAGTTTTAAACCCGTGCAATTTGCACGGGTATGTTATATAAGATTTTGTTATAATAAGAAATTATAAAAATATATGACAATTTGTATATTAATTAATTATCTTGTTTTAAATTTAATTATCTTTAGAAATAAATTTTTAAAGTGAAGCAGTAAAATATCCATACTTTTTGTTTAACAATTTCAGTTTGTAAACATAATAATTGATTTTTATAAATTTCCTTTGTAATAATTAGCATAAATGATACGTCTTGCATACTTATACGGAGCACAAATTGTCAAACCCATTTTTCATTTAGTCAAACCCATTCACGAAATAAAATGAAAATGACTCGTGCATATTCAAAGTGAGAATTTTCACATTTGTATAAGCTAAGTATTTGATATAATTTTAACAACCGTGTCGGATATACTGCAATTTGTATGATTAAAATCGTGTATTGTAATGTAAACATATATCAAAACCGTTTTGTATATTTTTGTTGTCCTCGGCCATTTATGAGCTAATGAAGATACAATTTAGGTTTATATAAAAATATACAATAATCTAAATATGGGTCGATATACATTATCACCTGATACTTCATTCTTCCGTTCCATTGAGTTCCTTATGTATTTCGTTTTGAATCATTCCTTTTTATTCTTTACGTTTATTTTAGCCCCTTAAATGTACATAAATTGCTTTTTAGTTATTTTATTTTCATCTTATGTGCGTTTTACAATTATGTTGCCATGAACAGAATGATTAACAATTGACGGTGAATACCTCTACGGATGAATAGGTGTGTTTTATTAATTTATATACTTATATTCTGATGAAACAAATGGGTGAATCTTTTCTTTAAGTTTAAAGGATTATGTTGTGGCATTTAGCATATCAATTTATGGGTTTATGTTTTATTTTTTTACTTACTGGATTTCTATCATGGATTTTTGATTTGAAATTACATGTGAAATACTTTGGAGTTTGGATGTTTAGTTTCTTGATTATTAGTTGGGTTTTGTGATTTGATTTCGGGTAATTATCGATAAATTCAAGGATTATTGTATAGGTGAAATGCATGGAGAGTGAAAAGATAGGACATTAGCAGCGAAGATATGTGCAGGTCGTTAATTCAAGGTACATCTTATCGCTCAAACCTTTGGTAAATGAACATCAACATTAAAGGATTTTTGTATGGGTTACGTGAATTCTTAAATCTATTATTATACTCATGTGGCCTTACTCAGTACTCAGTTAGAAGGGTTGAGCCAACAATGCCAGCGCAAGACATATGAATGCTATCATGCTTGGATGTCTGACGACTAATGTGAGTGAATAGCAGAAGAAGGTGAGGATGGAACGAAATCAACGCAATCTCAGTTCCCCGTTTGATTTCAATTTTACTGCATCAATTTCTTCCTCTTTCTTATTTTATTTAGTTATATTAGGGCCGGCTTAAGCCTCTAGTATTTCTTGGGCTTAGACCCATTATTATCTTGTATAAATATACATTCCTATTGATTAATGAGACAACAAATACATTTAACCAAAACATCTATCTTAATTAGTCTAACATGGTATCAGTTTCCAGGTTTTATTTCCCAACGTAAAACTTTCTATCTACCCTGTGTCTCTTCATCTGCCTTGCCTTGCCCGTCTTCTCCATGGCTAAGGACATTGAAGAAATTTCTTCCCCTAAATCCAAAATTGATGTCACATCCCCTTTCTATCTCAGTGGTCATGATACATCTGGCCAAAATATTACCCACATCAAACTCCGTAGTGATAATTATGATGAATGGAGCAAAGCTATGCGTATGGCTCTTAAATCGAAACGCAAATTTGGCTTTTGTGACGGCTCCATTCCTAAACCGACCGACTCCTTCCTTCTTGAACAGTGGGAAGTCATCCCCTGCACTCTTGTTCAGTGGATTATGCATTCCGTCGATCCGTCAATCACAAGTAGCATCTCCTATTGTGAAGATGCGCGCCTTTTATGGAACGAATTGAAAGAACGTTTCTCCGCTATTGATGGCTCCAAAATCCATGACCTCAAGTCTCAACTTCATGATTGTAAGCAGACTAAAGGTATGTCCGTCACAACCTATTTCGGTCAATTAAAAGTTCTTTGGGATGCCATCGCTGCTGTTGAACCGCCTTTTGCTTGTAAGTGCGGCCTGTGTTTGTGCGAAATTTCACCTTCTGCTCTTGCTCGACAAGACTCTGAACGGTTACATAAGTTCCTCATGAGTTTAGATCTTTCCGTGTATGGCACCATTCGTTCCCATTTATTATCTCTTGATCCTTTGTCGTCCCTTAATCGTGCGTACCATTTAGTTCTTCAAGAAGAAAGGCTTCGCACAGGGGGCTCTCATGTCACTGCTGAACCGTCAGAAGTCATGGCCTTTGCTGTTCGTCGTGACCAGAAACCAGTACTGTCCTCTGCCCCTGATTGGCGTGCTCTCCGTGAGATTGAAAGGCAGGAGCGTCGGAAACTCACTTGCTCATACTGTACCGCTACTGGACATGAGGTGGGGTCTTGTTTTATTAAATCCAAGAAATTTCCGGATTGGTGGGGTGATCGACCTCGCACAATTGACGAAGTCCGTGCTCGTTATCGGGCAGCCACATCCAATGCTGCTTCTCGGGTCCCGGTGCGTGCTAATGTTCTGTTTTCCGAGTCTGTCCCCACCTCGCCACCCGACCGTCTTTCTGGTATGAATCTTGATTGGATTATTGATACCGGTGCCTCTCACCATGTGACCGGCGATATTCGTGGCTAACCGATTCTCATTCTATTCCCTCTTGTCCAGTTAGCCTACCTAATGGTCACCGTGTTTCGGCCACTCTTGCTGGGACGGTTCGGTTGACCGCCTCCCTTATTCTCCATGATGTTTTATATGTGCCTAGTCTTACGTGCAATCTTCTTTCCGTCCCACAACTTGTTGCAGCTACAGATTGTGTGTTTAGTTTTACTAACCACTCGTGTCATATACAGGACCCTTCCTTGACGACGAGGATTGGAGCCGGTGAGTTGCGGGACGGGCTTTATTTCTTGCGTGCGGTGGCGAGGCCAGTGGTGAATCGGGTGAGCATGGATGATACTTTTTGTAACACCCGGAAATGTACCCTATTTTTCTAGTAGAAATATTTTACGAAATCTTTTCAGCAAATTTAAGTTTTAATTTAGAATTTAAAGTTTCGAGTCGAATTTAGAATTTCCGAGTTCGTATTTGGAATTTCTGCGAGATTCCATGAGAATCCCGTATTAAGGCGAGTTTGACTTTTCTTGACTTTTGAGTCGTCTTTGACTTTTCTTGACTTTTAAGTCGTCTTTGACTTTTCTTGACTTTTGAGTCGTCTTTGAATTTTCTTGACTTTTAAGTCGTCTTTGACTTTTCGTGACTTTTGAGCCGCCTTTGGCTTTCGTTGACTTTTCCGACTCACCCTTTACTTATACTCCCTCATACTCCTTAACCTAATTCATTACTCCAAAACAAACACAATTTACTTCCTCCTTAAGAAATCTCAAATCTTGCCTCCCTCTTGATTTTCGATCTTTGAATCTTCATAGCTCTTTCGTTCTTTGATAGAATTAACGAAAGTTCGTCTCATTCTTCCCCTCATAGCTTCCTCTATCCGTATTAGTAATAAAATTACCGTCTTTCTTGCTTTTTAAATTATCCGTCTTTCTCAAGGTGAAATATATTCATCTTTTATTACCTAATTGTAGGTGGAGACTACTAGGAAGGGTTACTCGATATCATTTACGTGTTTTACATGCTTTATATGCTAGGATTCGTATTTAGAATACGATTAGAAAGCTTAGGATTCATGTTATGGATGATGATTGTTGTTATTTGATGATTGTTGATGATGAATATTGATTGTTGATAGTTATTAGAAATGAATTATGAGAATTGGAAATGATAGGATTGAATTTTGTTGAAGACTCTCGGGTGAATTGGTAACAAAGTGTTTCACGGTCGTGAGATGTAAGTCACGGTCGTGAAACCTCATTTCACGGTCGTGTAATACAAGTCACGGTCGTGACTTGTGCAGTTTCACTGCACTGCCCCTTTTTGGTAGAATGATCATATCTCCTTCGTTACTTTCTTGTTTTGGGCTTGTGACTATTCGTTGGAACCGTAAGAGGATAAGCTATCACCTCGACTTAGAATTTCTGTATTTACATGTCTAGAACTCTAGGTATGACAGTTTGAATTGAACCCTTGTTTTAGTTAGTTTCCAAAACGTTGTTTTGGAGAGTTATCTATGTTTCTTATTCATTATGCTTCACAAACTTGTTCTAATGCTTATGTATCATGTATTGATTCATTTTTATCATAGTTAAGTTTATATATTTCCCTATTCACATGTTTTGTGACGGTTTGTGGTATGTCCTACTTTGAGTCGTTTTTACAAATGTTACGGTTTGAGCACTATTTTGTCTTGTGCTTGGTACTCTCATTCCCTTGGCTACCTTCCCGTTCGTAAGGCTGGAATGTCGGAACGGAGAGGTATCCTACTGCTTAAATGCATGTGTTAGTGGGCATACGACGACGTTGTTGGGAGTTGAACGCTATGCGTTGATCGACCCGGCCGGCAAATGTTGTGTACTTGCGAGGTGGTGTTATTTGCATGTAGCGTACCGCATGTTATGAGGCTTGAGCTCGTTTTCCGCCTCTTTCGTGAATTGATCTACCGAGAATGTGGGTACTCGGCGTTTTCTTTGTAAGACCGAGTCTTGGGTGCGAAACGTGATCACATATCGAATCGGAAAATGTGATTACGAGAATCTGGCCAGGTTTTGATTAGGAGCCTTATCGTTCCTACCAGGAGGAAATTAGTCTACATAGGCGAAATGTAAGCATCGCGTATGAGTTCAGGGAAATGTGATCCCGTGGATGCCTTTAATCATACTTGCCATGTACACGATGCTAGTGCGTTTCATTTACCGTGAGAGATGTCGTCTTGTCGTCGTCTTTGAATGCGTGATTTCATGATATTATTCATGGTCATTGCATGATTGGGCACCGTCGTCTTTGATTGCGTGATTTCATGATATTATTCATGGTCATTGCAAGATTGGGCACCGTCAATGTCTTGGTTCGTGAATGGATGATAATATGTTGGATTTATTGTGATCATCGCATGACTTGACTTGGTTTGTCTGTCGAGTCTCAATCTTATCAAACTTATACCGCTAACGGTGAGATGCAAGCCCTAGTGAGAGTATTCGGTTGCCTAAGAGTGTCTTCCCCGAGTCTTTGAATAACATGATGGTTTCGGATTTGATTTCCACATGATCTTATCATTATTTATCGAATTGCCTATCTATTCTTATCGTATCTCACATGTATATCTATATATGCATGATTTTACTTTTGTCTTTCCTTATATGTACGTTTAATGTGATATGGCTGGGAGAACC
>JAIUZE010066776.1:0-44033 GCA_022085475.1 Heliosperma pusillum
GCCATGTACACGATGCTAGTGCGTTTCATTTACCGTGAGAGATGTCGTCTTGTGTCGTCTTTGAATGCGTGATTTCATGATATTGTTCATGGTCATTGCATGACTGGACACCGTCAATGTCTTGGTTCGTGAATGGATGATAATATGTTGGATTTATTGTGATCATCGCATGACTTGACTTAGTTTGTCTGTCGAGTCTCAATCTTATCAATCTTATACCGCTAACGGTGAGATGCAAGCCCTAGTGAGCGTATTCGATTGCCTAAGAGTGTCTTCCTCGAGTCTTTGAATAGATTGATGGTAGGATTTTGATTTCCATATGAGCTTATCATTATATCTCGTATTGCCTATCTATTCTTATTGTATCTCACATGGATATCTATATATGCATGATTTAACTTTTGTATTTCCTTATATGTACGTTTGATGTGATATGGCTGGGAGAACCTGGAGTTACTCCCCACTGACTGTGGCATTCATGTTTTTCATGGATGAACAGGTTGCGTGCTTGGATGACTTTTTGGCTGCTATATTTTGGGGTTCGGGTGTGAGCTAGCGGGCGTTGTCCCTGGAAGATTAACCTCTAGACGATTTTAGCTTATTTGCTAAACACTTGTTCTTTGTTAACATTTTGAGAGACTCCGTCTCTTTGTTATTTTCCGCCCTTAGTTGTAATATTTTGACACTCCTCGTTTTATTTAACTTGCATGTATAAAAGTTTTTAAAAACTACCTATTTCCGCAATATAATTCACATGCTTGTTTGTTTAGTATTTCCGCATTCGCGAGGGTTGTCACAAGTCTTACGGGAACAAATATGGAATTTTGTTTGTTTTGACTATAACTAATTGCAATAATAAAAGGCGAATTCAATAAGATTAAAGGTCTAGGGTCTTAGGTTCACTAAAATTATTATTCGGGAATAGGGAAAGAATCAATTAACATACAATAAAGTTATCTAAGTTCACAAGATCGGTCGAATCAATTATGCTCTTTAGATCTACAATTTAACATGTGATCGCTATCATCAAACGAGTTCTATTTAATTACCGTATTCTTAATTAATCTTAACCCGGTTGGTGATAATCCTAATTTGCGAGACTAGTTAGTTAATCCTGGCCAGTAATAAATTAAATAGGTTTAAGACGATGATCAAACGATAACTAAGCAATTACAAATGAATCAAATAATCTACACCGTCTAACAATTCTAGATCTCGTTTTAACCCTAGATAACTTTAGCGACTCATATTAATAAACAAACAATAATTAAACTCATATAACACATAATTAGAAGCATAATAAATATTAACAACAAAGCAATTGGTAACTAAATATTGAAACTTGAATAACAATGGGAAAAGTAGCAATTATCGTTGCAAGATTGAATTAATGAAAGATCATGCTAAACTTGAAGGATTCCAATAGCTAATGGTAATACTAGATTTTTCAAAGAGTTTTCTAAGTAATTAAAGCGTAACCTAATAATATTAGTCGAGTTTTTTATTTATATTAAGCATAAACACTCATCAAGGGTCATCATATGATAAATGTTGTTGTTAGGGGTAATCACAAGTTTGGGGCAAGCAAATGTCAAATGGTTGCATGCTATTATCCTTGTTGCACATGTAAGGCTCCATGGGGGTTTAGCAAAAACAAGACGAACAAATATCAAGTGAATTACAAAAGACTCCACATGACTCTAATTGAAAATCATACATATTCAGTTGAGGGGAAGGGCACACACTACAAGAATCAGCTCCTGCACCGACCGCAATTTCCGACATCTTTTTATAAACGGTCGGTAAATTCAATTAGCGACCGCAGTCGGTCGGTAATTTCATATCGGTCGGTAATTTACCGACCGAAATTAGGTCGGTCGGTAATTTGAATTTTACCAACGATTTTCCCGTCTTTACCGACCGTTTTTTCAATCGGTCAGTGCGGTCCCAGATATTAAAAAAAAGACGACCAAACTCAATATTTCTATTTACCAAACACAACACACTCTCCCTCTAACCCCTTCCCCAAACCCGACGACCCCACCTCTTCCCCCCACCTGCCGCCCGCCGCCCGTCTCCAACGCCTGCCGCCATCCCCTCCTTTCTCAACAACCACCTTCTCTCTTCTAGTAATTTAATAAAGGTATGATTTTCTCTTAATTCTTGTGTTTTTAGTTGTTTCAATTGTGTTTATGTTTGTTTTTACCCTTAACTTTATGTTAGGATTTGATTATTTGTTGTTATTTGAATGTTATTTAGAGATATTTAAGTTAGGGTTAAGGTTAGGTTAAATTGGGGGTTTTTTAATTTGATTAGATGTTGAAGTTGGGTATATGATGTATGTGTATATTTGGGTAGTAAATTTGCAGTTATATTTTAGTATTGATTGAAATTTGATTATGTTAGTATATATAATTGTTAGTATGTTCAAGATGTTAGTAGTAGATATATGTTGTTAGTAGTAGATATATCTTATTATATGTTGTTAGTAGTAGATATAGGTTGGAATTTGATAGTGAAATTGAATGTTGGTTAAAACTGGTAGTTAGAAATTTTATGTTGGTAGTATAATTTGATTAGTTGGTTAAAATTGGTAGTTAGAATTAGTATTTAGATTGCCTAACTAGTACGAATGTAGATTGTCACAATTAGTTGTTGTATTGCCTAATTATGTTATATTTATGTATTTATATATATTTATAATGAAGAGGGTTGAACGAGAATGGATGTATGAAAGAGTGGATGCTAGGAAGATGGTTAAGTATGAGTTTGTATGTGGGGTGAATAGTTTTCTTGAATATATTAAAACTCAAGATGAATTTAGGAATTCACAACTAATTAGATGTCCATGTGTAAATACTTGAGTGAATTTGTAGTATAAGAACACCTTATTAGTAAAGGTTTCACGGGAAATAATTATAATTGGGTGTGTCACGGTGAGCCTTTCTTATTTAAAATACCAAAAAATGTACCAAAAACTCAATCTTCCATAAGAGGACCATATCGAGAGATGGTAATAGATGCCTTAGGTGACACGGCTTTTAAACATTTGGAGGAACCCCCTTTCCGTGAAGAAGAAACTCCACACCCTCAATTGAAGAGTTGTTTTTATATGTTAGATGCGGCGGAGAGACCTTTATATGAGGGGAGCGATGTGTCGGTGTTACAAGCAGCTGCAAGGGTTGTTAACATAAAATGTGAGCACAACTTATCGCACAAATGTGTAGATAAGATTGCTTCCTTGAATGAGGATGTTATACCTCGGGAAAATGTGATGAACCGCACCTATTAAAACACCAAAAAATTGCTCAAAGCTCTTCAACTACCCTATCAAAAGATTCATTGTTGTAAAGACGGGTGTATGCTCTTTTGGAAAGAAGATGCGTCACTTGATAAATGTAAGAAGTGTGACAAAGATAGGTACAAGCCAACACCATCAAGCGGGAAAACAAATACCTCAAAAAGTCTTATTCTACCTTCCTATAGGTCCAAGATTACAACGGCTTTATGCTACTAGAAATATTGCGGAGGCAATGAGATGGCATGAAGAAAACCCTCGTGTACAAGGGACATTTGCCCACCCAAGCGATAGTGAGGCTTAGAAGCATTTGGACAAAATGTTCCCGAAATTTGCTAGTGAACCTCGAAATATTAGACTTGGGTTGTGCACAGATGGTTTTACACCATACGGCCAATTTGGGAAAAAATATTCATGTTGGCCGGTAATTCTCACTCCTTACAATCTACCACCATGGTTGTGCATGAAGAAACCGTTTATGTTTCTTTCATTGATTGTTGGGCCGGATAATCCTAAAAGTCACATAAATGTCTTCTTACAACCTCTTATCGAAGAGTTGAAAGAGTTGTGGGAGGTTGGCGTACCCGTTTTTTATGTGTCCAAGAAAAAAAAAATTTCAACTCAAAGCGGCTCTTCTATGGACATCAATGACTTTCCAGCTTACAACATGCTTTCCAGATGGGCCACGGCCGGTTTCCTTGTGTGTCCTTATTGTATGGAAGAATCAAAGGCATTTTATCTTCCTAAGGGGCATAAGGTGTCTTGGTTTGATTGTCACCGACGATTCTTATCGCCTAACCACGGATTCCGGTATAACAAAACCTCATTTCTCAAGAATATATTACAAAAAAAATGACACCCCTCCTCTATTCCTTGAAGGATTTGAAATTTGGGAGAATATTCGTGATTATCCTCCTAGTATTGAATGCACAAAGAGTGAACAAGTTTAAAGACAATAAATTAGGATGGTTTAAGAGAAGTATATTCTGGGATTTAACGTATTGGAAGCATTTGTTAATACGACACAATTTGGATGTTATGCATATTGAAAAGAACTTCTTTGAGCAATTGATTCATACGGTCATGAATAATAAGAATAAAACTTGCGAAAATGAAAAATCAAGGGAAGACGTGAAACTATTATGCAAAAGACCACACTTACACATTAAGGAAAATAGAGTTAAGCCAAAAGCCCCATTTGCACTTGATACGGCTAAAAAAAAAGGTGTTATGTGAGTGGATTTTTAACTTGAGGTTTCCGGATGGATATGCATCCAACTTGAGTATGTGTGTTGATCGACATGATCATATCCTTCATGGGTTGAAGAGTCATGATTGTCACGTTTTCATGGAAAGATTACTACCTGTGGCTTTGAAACACTTGTTGCCGAAAGATGTGTGGAGTGCAATAATTGAAATAAGTCTATTCTTTTTTTATTTGTGTGCCCCGACCCTCAAACATGAAAACATTGAAAATCTAAAGAGAAATATTGCCGAAATCCTTTGCAAGTTGGAGAAAGTATTTCCGCCATCATTTTTCAACTCAATGGAACACTTACCTATACATTTGCCTTATGAAGCAAGAGTTGGAGGGCCAGTGCAATATAGGTGGATGTATCCTTTTGAGAGGTAAATTACGTACTTATTCAAATTTCTCAATATCTTAAATATAAAATATTTTGAATATTCTACTAACATTAATAGGAAATTTAGGTTTTTAAATCACTTGAAACAAAAAGTTGGTAATAAAGTAAGAGTCAAAGGGTCTATATGTAACGCTTTCTTAGTGGAAGAAATATCAAATTTATGTTCGCAATATTTTGAAGAGCATATCGACACAAAGCCTAAAGATTTAGATTTTGGAACAAATGATGAAACGGAGTCTTCCTTACCTGAGCTTTTCCAAAAACATGGAGGTCAACCATTCACAAAAGGAAAAACAAATATTTGGATGGAGATGAATATGAACGTGCTCATCTTTACGCCTTATCGAATTGTGAACGATTAGAAAAATATGAGAGGTATGTAAGTTATTTACACTTTGCCAAGAAAATAATTAAAGTGTAATAATATTTATATAATAGTAAAAATTGCTAAATGTTAGGTTATTCGAAACTTTCATCCGTGAGAAACATCCAAATATTGATGTAGACGAGGTTTGGACTTCATACGAAAATAAAGCTATACCCAAATTGGTTTAAAGAACATGTAAGTTTCATTTATAAACATTAAAAAAATATACAAACCTTAAGTAAATATATATTTACTTAATTAGACTAATTTGAAACTAGGTACTTCAAGAAGATATCAAAGATGACTTGTTGGTGGCCATGTCATGGGGTCCTTGTAAGGAAGTACAAACTTGGCAGAAATATTCGATAAATGGCTTTAATTTTCACACAATGAAATATGGGAAAAAAATAAAGCAAGTATGAATTATGGTGTTTGTGTTAACAGTGTAGGTGGAGATGATTATTATGGTACCCTAGAAGAGTTTATTGAGTTGAGGTATTGTGGTGAACAAATGGATTATAATGCAATCTTGTTTAAATGTTGTTGGATGGATAATTTTTCAATCGGCACAATTGTACATGACACGTATAAACTTGGTGAAGTAAATCATAAGAGAAAGTATTTAAAATACGACCCTTTTGTGCTTGCACATCAAGTTAATCAAGTTTATTTCGCTTCTTATCCAAGCACAAAGAAAGATAGAGATAATTGGTGGGCGGTGTAAAAGTAAAGCGAGATCACAAATTGATGCTCTGGTTGACACGACCGTATTTCAAGAAGAAATGACGACACCTCTTTATTTATCTTTGATTGTTGAAGATGACCTCTTACAAGTTTTTAGTGAAGGAGATGATGAGGAAGAAGATGAGGTGGTGGAGATTCATAGATTTGGAAGACGAAACAATGACTTATATGAAGGTGATTTTATAAATGATGAAGATGAAGATGAGGAGGAGAAGAAAGAGGAGGATGAGGAGGAGGAGGAGGATGATGACGAAGAAAAAGAAGATGAAGATGAAGATGAAGATGAGTAAGAGACTAGTTGTGTAAAATAAGTATATTGTTGGTTGTATATTTTATTATGATGGGTTAAGACATGTTTATTGCATTATATATATATATATATATATATATATATATATATATATATATATATATATATATATATATATATGTTATGTAATAAGTACAATTTAATTAGTTATGTATTAAGTATCATCAATTATCAAAGTGTTAGTTTATTTCACTAAATCTTCTATTGCTACATCAATTATCAAAGTGCTAGTTTAGTTCACTAAATCTTTTAGAACTTTTATTGCTAACGTTAACTTGTGTATATTTAGTTTTGTTTAAGATGTCAGGAGAACGTGGATGAGGACGAGGACGAGGACAAGGACGGGGATGAGGACGAGGACGAGAGCAAAGAATAGTATTTAGGGACCAGGTGATAGAAGAGGGGGATATGAGCGACGAAGAGAACAACAGTGACATGGAGATGACAAGAGATGATCAAATCCCTACGACAACAAAAGAAAAACCAATTGATATAGAGCCGGGAATATTATGGTACAATTTCTTATTTATAATCTCTATTCTAAAAATTTAACTTAAAACATGTTGTATATCATTTTCTAATATAAAGATTGATTTAGGTTTGACGATAGCCAAGTGGTCCGAACAGTTAGCCGCTCTTTCAAAAACAACTACGATGTCCCTTACTTGAATTGGAAAGAGACTCCACAAAGTAAAAGGGATGCGTGGTCAAATTGAACATCATACATATTCAGTTGAGGGGAAGGTAATACATGTCAAAAGTATGTCCGAAGTTCCCACACGATTCACACTGCATATCACACATATTATCTGGAGGAGGAGGTACATATGAATGAGAAGTAGTGAAATCATGTCCAAAACCA
Organism: Heliosperma pusillum; assembly: GCA_022085475.1. NCBI lineage: Eukaryota > Viridiplantae > Streptophyta > Magnoliopsida > Caryophyllales > Caryophyllaceae > Heliosperma > Heliosperma pusillum. Next base: position 7,228 of record JAIUZE010066776.1, read on the forward strand.
CCACAAGAATTGCAACAAGATGGATAAGCATGCATACCATAGGCATAATCTTTTTTTTTCAAATATTTAAAAACCAATAAAGTGACTAATCTCAAAACTAAACTAAGACTTATATCTAAACAGCACCATCCCCGACAACGACGCCATTTAAATGAGAGGTTGTTGCGCACCCCGCAAGCAAACAAAAATTATAAGTTTCGATTAATTTGATAGAGGTAATCGAGGTCGATCCACGAGGATATATGGTGAGGTTAGAATTGAAAGTCCTAGACCTCTAATTAACCTCCTCTAATTAGTTCATTAAATTACATTAACTTAATGATTTAGGATCTAGTTATCATGCATGCAAACATAAAAGCATAAAAGAAAATATAAGACGAAAACATCCTTACATTGTGATTTTTCGGTTAATAAGGGCACAGTAAGAACTCTTTCTTATTGTTCTTGAGCATGTAATTAGTGGATGATCCTCCATAAAACAACCTCCAAAGTAGAAGGTCTCCTTCTTGTTGCACCCAAGATTTAACCCAATAAAACACTATATTTATTAACTAGATAAATATAGTATTATCCCTTAAATGATACTAGAAATACATTGGGATTTTTCGGTTAATAAGTCACAATAAGAACTCCTTCTTATTGTTCTTGAGCATGTAATTAGTGGATGATCCTCCAAAAAACAACCTTCAAAGTAGAAGGTCTCCTTCTTGTTGCACCCAAGATTTAACCCAATAAAACACTATATTTATTAACTAGATAAATATAGTATTATCCCTCAAATGATACTAGAAATATTACTACATTAGTAATATTTGAAGTATATAATATTTATGTAAGTTTTAGAGAGATGAATGCATGAGAAAAAAAATGAGCAAGCATGAATTAAAATGAGTAAAAGGAGAACCACTCTTGTGTCCTTTTTCATTCTTATCTCACGGCACCAACAACACCAAATAGGTGATTATGGGCTCTTATTTTATTCACATGCATGAATGTTGAGTGTTGGTTAGTATATAATCATAAGATGTCATAATAGGCTATCATGACATGTAGCATAATAGGTAATCATGGCTAAATGTGGAGTGTAGACTTAAACAAAACAAATTGTTACTACAAGCTACTATGAAACGTCCACCATGTGCATTATATGGTCCATTTTGATTTTTTATATTTGTCTCACAAAAACTTATTATCATATGCTTGATTATCTTATATAATTAAGTATTAATTTGATCATATAACAATTATATGACTCAAATTAATAAATAATATACACTCAACTTTTAAGTGATATTTTACCATTATATCAATATATAATAGGTCCCACAATGCCCAGTTATTTTATTTTACAACTCCTTGTAAATATATTTAACTAATTACATATACCTCAAAATATATACAAAACCTCAACTAATTTAGTAAATTAACAATTAATACTAAACAAATCCTATTTAATCGTATTAAAATAAGTCGTAAAATTTTATTCAGTCAATTATCGTATAATTGACTAATAAAATCAATTGGCTCGAGTTCTTTAACTCAATATCCAATAACTACCTCACATAACTAAACGTATATCAAATATACGCAAGGGACTAATTAAACTGTATCATATACAAATAATTAGTATTATATTTGGGTCTCATCGTATAGGTGTGACCGAAAGGGATCAGTTGATCACCGTCGTCATACGACAATAACGCCTAACTTTAGTCAGCAGAGCGTTATCAATTTACGTTAATCAACTGACGTGGAGTATTAAAATATACTAATCATGCCACGTATATTCCAATTGAGATTTCTTATATAGGTGTGACCGAAAGGGATCAGTTGATCACCGTCGTCATACGACAATAACGCCTAACTTTAGTCAGCAGAGCGTTATCAATTTACGTTAATCAACTGACGTGGAGTATTAAAATATACTAATCATGCCACGTATATTCCAATTGAGATTTATTATATAAATGCACTATTGTGGAGGACACTTACTCCAACAATCTCCCACTTGTCTGATACAAGTTGTGCATGTAGCAACACTATTGAGGAGGAGGACTCCTCCTACAATTTCTCCCACTTGTCTCGACAAGTTGTGTGTTACCGATTCTCTTGTCTCTTTTGTGTCACATCCTCCCACTCATCGCAAGGTGTCTTACAGGTCGCACTTACGATTGAAAATTATAAATAGAGTGGTTTTCTCGATCTGGGAGAGTAACTGTCTGACCGGAAAATCTATCAAAGATCTCTTCCGAGCGTGGCCACGCATTTTCAGTTACTACTCCTCGAGTGGCCCGAAGAAGTTAATACCCAACGTGGGTGGACAATTCCCGTTGACCCATCTTATACTGTATAATGCAGATCACCATGACCTAGAAGATGCCCATCGACCTCCTTTCACGGCACGACCTAGGACAAAAACCAAAGTCAATCGGAAACTACACCGACTCAGGTAAATGGTCGCCAACTTAAATAATCGACTCAAAGGAATAAAATAGAAATCCCCGCCACGACCATGCTTCAACAATTTTGATAAGGGACTCTATTTTGGTCACTGCCTCTCCACAGTCTGTCTATGTAAACGACCAATCATCTCCATGACCCCATGGTGCTAAACCAACCATTTATCGATTTACAATCTAGTTACTTCGAGACGTCACCTCAAATGAGTGACTAGAGACAAAACACTGAGTTCATCATGTTCACTTGAATTGGGTTCAACTTTTCTTTCAACCAATTCGGATTAAGAAAGTATTAAAATTTAGTCAAACTAAATAAAGGAGTTTTTAATGAAACTCTAACCATGAATGCGATTATCAAATATCTGGAAACATTGATACGCTATCAATTATTTCATATCTCATAATCTCCATCAATTCAGGTACGTATTTCAATCCCCATTGAAATGACATGACTATCATGTTCAGCTTGCAAAAGCATAGCTAATGGATTAGCAATACTTGCACCTTTCCTATCTTTCTGATTGTTATTTCTCTTCGTGTACGTAATCTCATATTATATAAAACTTTCTGAGTACGTGTCTAGTTCTGAATCCAGACTTAGGCCCCTTAGCCTAAAGGTAGCTTCCACTGCTTTACCAGTATAATGGGATAGGATATACAGCTATATGAACTACTTCTAGTCCCTCCAATATTGTCGAATCCAAGCTACTTTCATATGCATCATCAAATGACGCAATGTACTCCACTTCCGTTGTGAAATCCGCAATAATAAACTTCCTGGAATACTTCCAGCGGATACATGACATTTGTATTTTGAAATGTCACTCCTACTTGGAACCTTTCCAATAGTCCTTTCTGTTTGATACTTTCCAACAGATAAATCTTCTATAAAATATAGCCAGTTCGTGATTTCAAATCACCTTGATCAGTTTGGAAACTGAAATTAGTGTAACCCTTTACACGTAACTCACTATAAACTCCAAACACATGAAACATATCTTTAGTCCTTCGCAAGTACTTAAGGATGTTCTTTATGGCTATCAAGTGACTCTCACTTGGATTTGATTGCAAACGACTTGTCATGCTCAAAGCATGCGAAATTGTCGGATTGAGCATACATTACAGCATATATAATTGATCCCGCAGCGGAAGCAAAAGGAATCAATTATCATGTGTTCAACTTCCTTGAACTAGTCAAAGATCTTATCAATATAATAAGAATTTTGACTTAATGCTAATATCCTTTTAGATTTATCACCATAAATCCAGATATCTAAGAGATGTATTCTACTTCTCCAAAATTTTCCATCATCTAAAATGACCAATATGTCTCCACATATAAGACTGATGAAAAGCACATTACTCCACTAAACTTCATGTATCAATATAATTCCTCGTGATATCAAGAAGTATTTTATGACATGATTGACACACCAATTCCAACTCTTTACTGCTTACTTAAGACATCCTCTTAAGCTTACAAATAAACTTAGGATAATTAGGATCTACGAACCCACAGGTGAATATAAAATATACTACCGCTTCTAGAATCGTATTCAAGAAAGTGGTTCTTGAGATCCAATTGCCATCATACAATTATGATATGCTTTAATCGCTAAGTTTTTCCGAATGGATCAAGGCATTTCAATTGGTGTAAACTCTTTGCCTAGCAATTTATCTTTGAAAACATTTTAATGTTCCTCCATGCAGATATCGATCTTAAAAATCAATTTATACTGAAGAGGTCGTACTTCTTCAAGTAAAATTTACCAGGTCACATACATGACCATCGTGCATGAAGTCCATTTCGAATCGCATGACTCTAAGCCATAGCATGAAGTTGGGACTAGAAACAGTCTTTTATAATTCACAGGTGAGTTACTTTCTAAAAGTAATACGAACTCATCACACTATCAAATAGTGGAAAAATTCCACCTCACCTCCTAGGTACCAAACAAACAACTACTGAACAAGCAATGAGGGAACCTTTTCCGGACCATATGCTCAGTTTGTGGCTCTTGAAACATTTTCTCTCACTCTGTCTTATCAAGAAATAATCGTATTTTTTTTAAAGACAGCATCACTAGTCACAAACGATTTGCTCTCATGGTCAATGTAGGTTTATTGAGCACTTGTTTCATTCGGAGAACTTACAAATGAAGGTACACTACCTTTCCATATCGTATATGAAATCATACTGTTTTAAATGTGCTTTAATATGGTGGGAAAAGAAATAGCAGACAAAATAATAAAGGCCCAAGGTTAGTCCAGTGGCTCAGTGTGACTTGACAAAGACAAAACCATATCGTATAAGGTTCTGTTTCTCTATTCAACAACACCTTATCTCATAATGTGTGTTAGAGAAGTTAACTCGTGAAACCATTTCACAATACTTTTGGTGAAAATCAAAGTCAATACTTAAATATTTCTATTACGATTTGATCGTAAGTCCTTGATCTAATACTCTTGGTGGTTAACTACTTCACATTGAAGCTCTTTGAACTTTTCAAATATTTCTCATAGCACCTCATTAAGTAGAATCAAATACAACATCTACTTAAATCGTCGGTAAATAAAGTGAAGTAGTCATAACCATCCCTAGTTGTGATTGTTATTGGACCACACATATTTTTTTTATGTAATAGGGTCAATAAATCACTAGTTCGATTTCCTTTTCAATAAAAAGGGCACGAATCATCTTGCCTTGAATACAAGAGTCGCACGCACCATAAGATTCGAAACCAGATGGTTTAGGGATACTAGTCGATACTAGCCTCTTATGTGCTACACAATCCAGAATTAAGATTAGATTTGGGTCACCAATTTTGAGCCTCTTACAATCTATATGACAAGTAATTTCTAGTTTAGGTCAAGAATATAATTACCTGTGATTGGTATGGCATAACCATTGACCAAGTATAGGCATAAAAAGATACAACGCTTGTTCTATTCACAAAAGTGAAACATTTGTATAGTACACTAAAGTTGATACCATATTCTTATTTAGAGGTCGTGTACATAATAATGTTTATTAAATTATACCTCTAAATCCAAAACTAGATTGATCACATTATAACTTTTATATGTCTCTATAGAAATAAAACTACAATAGTTATATTTCCCTTGTAGGTCGACATTTAATCATGGCTAGTCGTCGCACGAATCATTATTATATGCATTGAATACATTGATGAGAACCATAATAGGTATCTAATACCAAAAATTGCATTAAGCAAAATAAATGTCGATCAAATAGATATTATGGATGAAAATACTATTAGGTGTAATACACCTAATTTCTTCAGAAAACTTCGGGCAGATTCTTTTCTAGTGTCTTACACTGTAATAATAGAATCATCAAAAGTTGGGTTCGACACCTTGCTTGGGTTTGACTTTTGCTATTCAAAATAGCCTTGCCTTTTGCCCTTGCCTTGTGCCAACATCGTGCCAATCTATTCTTGAACCTCGTCCTATTCTTAATAATTAAGACTAAAACATCCCTCTTAGAGCTCCCACTCACTTGCATGAATCTCTATATAGACAAATAGATTAGAATTATAATGAAGACTATTCTTCATTTCATTCATGGTTTTACCTTCAAAAAGGATAAACCTTTCATGAAGTGATTACGGTATTTGGTTATTCACGATTTCAAATAGTCGAGTAACCTAGTCGTCCCAACTGATTTGGCCCCTTTTGAGGTAAGCCTTGATAAGGACCATTATGACGACATACCAAAAATACAAATATTTTCTTTGGAGCAAAAAGAATGATGTACCATTGTCATAAGAAGACGTCACTAAAAATCAAAAAGTTTTTGACTAAGTGTGACTTATTTATATACTCTTCATAAGAGACATTTGCAATGGTGAATATGAGAATCAAAAGAAAAAAATTCATTTTGTCTTTAACTATGGTGGTTTAAACGGAGATTAAATCGCAATCAAAAATGATATCGTATAAATTAATGGAAACTCCTTTCCATGATTGAACGGATTTACAAGTTTGTAGAAGGATAAATATTTGTCATTGCGCGTGTAAAATAAATATCAACGGAAAATAAACATTCATTGCTTATATATAATTCACTTGTAAAACAATTTTAACAAGTCACTCATATAATGACCCCTCACGAAATTATATAAGTGATTCCGAGACCCGCATTTTAGATAAATGAACATGTTATGCCACTTTTATGTAATAAACGGTAAGTCAACATTTTGACTAATTCTACCCCTAGAACTCTCGGTCGACGGATTTCAACCAAATTCATCTTCTAGCCCCAGGACAACGCTTATCCCGTTGAGTCCAACCCAATTTAGGCGTGTGATCACATCACCCTACTTACCCGAGGTAAAAAGGGTCCACGTTGTGGTTGCCCTAATGAACACGGGGTTCATAGGTGCTTCAATTGGTAAGGCTAAATCTCTATTTCTTTTAAGTTATGTTAGAGGTCTTGTCAATTTAGTTATTAATTCCCTATAAGTGAACTAAATCGGTGAATTTTGAATAACGTTGAATTGACAATCGAGAAATAAAAATGCATGTTGGCGATTTTGGCATGAGCGGAAAACATAAAGCAAGCAAATAATAAATCCTAGTATGGCCACCTAGCTAATCTAATTAACTAGACGATTACAATATCGGAAACCAACTCCTTGACCCCTTGCCTCTTCATGGAACATACTTCAAAAAGGCACCGTCTTTTGGAACACCGAATTCGGGAATCTCCGTCTTCATAATAATTAATTACAAAAGATACAAATCAAATTCCTATTATACATTTGACCTAAAAATGAAATTAAATTATTACAAACGGCGATACGAGATCGCAAATAAAATTACAACCGAATCGGTATCCCCTTACATTACGGGTAATACCGATTAAAATAATTTAGGCCATACTAGGTACAACTTGCATTAAAACTTAAATAAATGACATTCATTCATTCAACCATGACAACATAAATAAAATGCTGTAAAAATCATACCAAAATCGCCCTTAATACTTATCATGCTCATTCTAGCTCGGTTTTAAGGATTTTATCGATTTTTAACCATTAAAAAGCAATAATCAACACTTAAATCATATTTAAGCTCAAACTAATTATATAAAATGATTTAGAACTCAAAATTAGTACCCACTAATTTTGTTTGTATTTATTTAGTTTGAATTGATCGTATTTGCTAAATATAGAGGTTTAATCACAACATTTATGAAATAAACCCAAAATAAAATATAAATATCATAAATATTTAATACAAAAAATTTTGTACATTCTGGAACATTTCCAGGAACTCCAAAAACTAGAAAAATTTGTCCAAAAAGTTTGAATAAATTTTATGAACAAATAACTTTGTATTAAACGGTTTTATCAAATAAAAACCATTAAATATAGTAAAACAGTGAAACAAATTACAAAGTTTCACCAAAATGATATAAATCAGGTTATAAAATGTACCAAAAAATTTCAAGACCATAAATAGACGTTTCAATTTTAGGAACATAATAATCTCACTTTATCGACTTTTATCTCATAAAAATCAATAATCATGCAAAACATAATTAACAATCACGACATTTGACAAAAAGTATGTAAAACGTGCATGTGAGATCATATAAAAATTTCATAACCAGAATCAACATGCAGCTATTTTTAGTTAACTTTAAACATAAAAAAATGCATATTAACATGATTTAAAGGGCAAAAATCAAAATAAATAGCAAATCAATCCCTAAAATCACCAAATTTGACCACAACGATTTTGAGATAATTAGGTATGCATGCAAATCAAAAATTTCGTGCAAACCAATTTTTAACACAAATGTTTAATTTTACCCAAGTTATCGTATAACTCGATTTTAATGCTTAAAATCAACATGCATGTAACAATGGAGCTCTGATACCACATGAAAGTCCTAGACCTCTAATTATAAACCTCTAATTAGTTCATTAAATTACATTAACTTAATGATTTAGGATCTAGTTATCATGCATGCAAACATAAAAGCATAAAAGAAAATATAAGACGAAAACATCCTTACATTGGGATTTTTCGGTTTATACGGGCACAATAAGAACTCCTTCTTATTGTTCTTGAGCATGTAATTAGTGGATGATCCTCCATAAAACAACCTCCAAAGTAGAAGGTCTCCTTCTTGTTGCACCCAAGATTTAACCCAATAAAACACTATATTTATTTACTAGATAAATATAGTATTATCCGTAAAATGATACTAGAAATATTGCTACATTAGTAATATATGAAGTATATAATATTTATGTGAGTTTTAGAGAGATGAATGCATGAGAGAAAAAAATGAGCAAGCATGAATTAAAATGAGTAAAAGGAGAACAACTCTTGTGTCCTTTTTCATTCTTTTCTCACGGCACCAACAACACCAAATAGGTGATTATGGGCTCTTATTTTATTCACATGCATTAATGTTGAGTGTTGGTTAGTATATAATCATAAGATGTCATAATAGGCTATCACGACATGTAGCATAATAGGTAATCATGGCTAAATGTGGAGTGTAGACTTAAACAAAACAAATTGTTACTACAAGCTACTATGAAACGTCCACCATGTGCATTATATGGTCTATTTTGATTTTTGATATTTGTCTCACAAATACTTATTATCATATGTTTGATTATCTTATATAATTAAGTATTAATTTGATCATATAACAATTATATGACTCAAATTAATAAATAATATATACTCAACTTTTAAGTGATATTTTATCATTATATCAATATATAATAGGTCCCACAATGCCTAGTTAATTTATTTTACAACTCCTTGTAAATATAATTAACTAATTACCTCTACCTCAAAATATATACAAAACCTCAACTAATTTAGTAAATTAACAATTAATACTAAACAAATCTTACTTAATCGTATTAAAATAATTTGTAAAATTTTATTCAGTCAATTATTGTATAATTGACTAATAAAGTCAATTGGCTCGAGTTCTTTAACTCAATATCCAATAACTAACTCACATAACTAAACGTATATCAAATATACGCAAGGGACTAATTAAACTGTATCATATACAAATAATTAGTATTCTATTTGGGTCTCATCCTATAGGTGTGACCGAAAGGGATCAGTTGATCACAGCCGTCATACGACAATAACGTCTAACTTTAGTCAGCTGAGCGTTATCGATTTACGTTAATCAACTGACGTGGAGTATTAAAATATACTAATCATGCCACGTATATTCCAAATGAGATTTATTATATAAATGCACTATTGTGGAGGACACTTACTCCAACAAGAATGGCTATAAGTCTAGGTCTCGCTTTGGTTTAGTCGAGCAAAAAAGATGAGTCATAACGCTAAGATACCTAATTTAAACGAAGTAACATAAGCCGAACAAATAACACAATGGGAGACACAATTAGTGGAGAGGCTAGGGTCTCATAGTCACCTAAGTAGGAGGGATTGAGTCTAAGTCAAAACAAAGGAAGAAAGAAGGATGAAGTTTAGGCTTGTCTCCGTGTTTTGACAAGAGTCGGTCCTTGGGTCAAGTCTAGCCAAGCTTTTGCCATAGCTATTCCTAACCCACTTACCAAGTGTGGTCTACAAGAAACTCAAAGCTCTCGCCCTACACAAGTCGACACAATAGAGCATTGTCCAACTTTTGTTCAAGCAAATAGACAAACACGTCCAATGCACGAGACAAAGAGAAATCATTCAACGACATTCACAATAAAAAAGCTAATGAAGTGGGGTGTTTGCCTAGGTAGAGCATCGATCTTTCGGTCCAAGAGGTCCATTAGGTCGGGTCTAATTAGAGATCTATCTCCCCTATTAGGTGGAGGCTACGAAATCATGCCATCTAAGTACTAATATTAGCTTTCGTTTAAAAGAGTAGTGAACAAGAATAGAGAAAGACTCAAGTTTTCACTTCAAATATTTCATCGAACACATACCGTGCATGAGATTAAAGACAAGGCACCCACATATTTAAATTTAGGAAAACATGATAATCAACCTCTTTTAATCCAACAGAGATTTGCCCTTTAACCCTAGTGATAATCTACTCAAACAAATTTGACATAAACACAACATTTAACACAATTACAATTATGCTAAACATAAATAATTATGATATATACTAAATAATGTAAGGGAAATGAAATTAAATCAAAACAATGAAATAAAAATTAGATCGTTACCAACTAACATATGTGAGACAGAAAAGATAAGAACTTCAATAAAAACCCAAATCTTTTTACTTGTTTCTTCATTTAAAACCCAAATAATTATAACTAATATAAGATTAAACAAAGTGTTTTTTTGTGTATTACCACCTATTGAGTTCAAATTTTTACGTATAACCACCTATTGAGTCCATTTTTTCAATTTACCACCTAGTTTTGACTTAAACCCCCACTATCCACACCTAAATTACGTTTTCATGTCGGTCTTTCTTATTTATCGTCTTTCTTTTGTTTTAAACCTTCTCGGGTATTTCTAATGACCATTTTACCCTTAATGTTGCACTCACTCATTCATTACTCTCCTCTAATCCATTACACTCGACATTTATGGGAATCTAACTCTCCCTCATTAATAATCATTGGAACCCTAGAAAAACAATCCCTCAATCTTTTTCTTTAATTATCTGCACAATACTCCTTTTATTATTGCAAACCCATCTCTCATGCCCAATCTAACTGAAGCTTCAATTTCTTTAGCTAGGGTTCATCGAATTTATGGGTTTATTCATTGAATTCCTGGGCAATTTCCTAGCTAGGTTTAATTGAGTTTCTGTACAATTTACTTAGCTAGGGTTCTGGGCGAGTACAAGGAGTAAGTTCTGGGCAGATAAGGAGATCCCAATCATGGGTCCCTTAGACTAATTAATTATTTTTCGTCTTCCCGTTCACCTCTGCTGGTGAGGAAAGAACTATAAAAGTCTGACTTGACAGCGGCGACGATAAAAATGATTTCTTACATCGCTGGAGTATGCCACCATATATAGTTGTAAGTTTCCGGCAAAGGATAACTCGGAAATCTGGAAAATGTCTTGGGGATTGAGTCGCTCAAGTTGTTGTTAGAGACATTAAACTCAGATAAATCAGCAGTATTGGTGGGTATTTGACCCGAATAATCTGTAGAGGTTGATGGGTATTGGACCGGATCACCGGAATAATCCGTTAAGGTTAGACAAATTGCTGATGTGAAAAGTTTTTGTACTGGCGAAAATTATTGAGCGAAAATGAAAAGAAAAGAGAAGAAGCATACCTAGAAATTCCCCAAATTTTCATTGAACCCTAATTAAATTAGATTGGGGATTGAATGAGGTTGAGGGTAATGAGTTACATGAGGGGAGTGAATGAGTGATTAGTGAGTTTGTAATAACAAGGGCAATATGGTCATTTTAATAAACCGAGAAGCAATAAAACGTAATAAAGACGATAAATAAGAAAGACCGACAACAAAACGTAAATTAGGTGTGGATAGTGAGGGTTTAAGTCAAACTAGGTGGTAAGTTGAAAAAATGGACTCAATAGGTGGTAAAACGTAAAAATCGGGACTCAGTTGGTGGTAATACACAAAAAACACTTAAACTAAACTACGGGAAATTAAATGAAATATTAACTAATCTAATCTTAGCTAGTTTAAGACTCGGTTTTATTCTAGTGAGACAGAGGTAATTCTAGTCTAATGTTCTCCTCTCGAATATCTAACAATTTATTTATACTAATATATTACAAGGGGTCTACACACATTGAGAAATCGAAATCGCATCATAGGGGGGCTAGGGTCGGTGTACGGGCCACCAATCAACACCGAGGCAATCAACTTCCACGAAATTCGATAGATAGACTCCTTTTTAGTGGCCGCATGGGTCTCACTCTGGAATGCTTGCACGCGCGAGAAAGGAAGGATGAGATGACATGGTAGAGCCAGTCTCCCAGCCGGCCGGCAGGCGGCCGGTCGACCGCTGGGGACCCATGTTGCTCGTGACTTTTGTAGAGAAATTAGGTTGATCACGGATGGAGGAAGGGGGGGCCACTCAGTTACTAGACCAGTGGTCGGCCGGCAGGGCTTCTTGTCGGGTCGCTATCTCGTCTTGACTCACGTCAAATGTCAACTTCACTTCTTTTCTTTTCTCGAGTTCATATAATCCTTCCTTTAACTCGGTTTCCGGAATTATAAAATAAAACACGGAAGGATCGAGATACAATCAAAATTATTTAGAAAGAGGGTATAACTAGTGTATGTTATACGTGAAATGCAACTCGCGAATGAGGTTAAAGGTGACGAAATTACGCACAACAGTTACTGAAGCATCATTCTCCTGAAGTAGTTGTTTACAGAGCCTTGGTGGATCAGTTAATTCTCCAACGGAGTCTATTTTGGGTATTCGAATAAACTAGAGTTCCGTGGTTTCTCAGCTTGATCTCTCGACGTCACGACGAAGGAGTGTAGATACCTCGTTTATACACCTTCCGTCAACCACCCAGTGATGATTGGGCCGCATGTTTGATCCGCAGAACAATTTATGACAATTTGTAAGTTTATCGTCAAGTGATAGCTCAAATACTTGTGTCTACCCCTTGGTCGTCAACTACGCGCCGGTACGGTCGTTTTGACAGTTATTAGAGTTCATTTAGAGTCCAAGTCGAAAACCGCTTCATTTTCTATGAACCGTTTTAAAACTCCGAGTCAGAACGCGCGAAATATTCTGATTATTTTATTATATATTTCAAATTCTATCTTTTTAATAAAAATTTTATCTTTTAAAATGGAAGTGTAGATCAACCACAATCCCGTAATAGAAACGTGGAAATCTTCTTTCTTTAGCAGGAAACCTTTGGGAAATGACGCAGCAGGTGTTGCGCCTCATGGAAGGATCGCAGTCCTGTTGCGCTTCTTCCCCAGCCTGGTCCTTTCCAAAGTTTGAGTTGTTCCACGACTCTTTCACATTTTCTACTATAAAAGAAGAGGTTTGCTCTCACTTTTAAGGCACGCGAGTGTTCCGCCCCTTCTCTTCTCTCTTTGCATTCTAGACCTTGTTCTAAGCTATCGACATCTACGTGCTTGATCAATCGACCACGTAAGCTCAGATCCTTCTGCGTACCCGTCACGTTTTGCATTTAACCGATCAATTTGACCAACTACACCTTAATCAATCTAATTAATATTTAGTCCTTTAACAAGGGCACTTTCTGCATACATTTCGAGTCGAGCTGTCGCTAAAACGTAACTTTAGTCTATCTCGTTTCGTCAACATGTAAGTCTGAGTGTGTTAATCCCGTCTTTTATTTATTCTGTATTTATTTTCATATTATTCATGTAAGATCTATGTCCAAAATATGTCCAAAATCAATTGAAAGTCAAAACCTTTTCATAAAACCTTTTCAGTAGTCATCAGACGTCGAGAAGAAACGCATAAGCATATGCGCCTTCTGGAAGGCACGCAGCACCTGTTGCGCCTCTTCTAGAGGCTGCCTGCTCCTGCTATTCTTCTTCTTCCTCTGGTTTCTACGTCTTTTGTTTTCCTTTTCTTATTTCAATCTTTTAAATCATATTTATCTTTCATTAAGTCATTTATTCTTGACTTAGATCCCTAATAGTCAATATTAGTGGGTTTTAGTCTTTTAAGTCAAATTTGGGTTTTGGAGATTCGATTAATTCATATCAAGTCTTTAAGATTCGTTATTGATACTTTTAGTCTTGTTAACATCTTAAATAACTTTTATTCGAGTCAAAAGTCGACAATAAATTGTAAATATACCAATGAACGTTAACTGATTGTGATTCTGGCTTCACAGCCAGAACCCAACTCGAGAACAGATGCAACAGGTGTTGCGCCTCTTCCAGAGGACGCACCAGCTGATGCGCCTTTCCTGGGCTAGTTTCTGTCTCTGAACATCCTTTCTCGCTTCGACGTAGTTTAATTATGTATTTAATCAACTACTAACCCTAATATTGCTGCTAATCTGTTCGTTAAGTTTTCTAATTCTTTCTTTTCTTCAAATCTCCGTTTTGGGTAAATTTCCGACATGGATCATGTAAATTATTGTAATTGTATGATCCTTTTATCCTTCACATGCAATCAATCGTAAATCCTGATTCGACATAATTAAATGCTAAGTACATGTTCACCGAGATAGTCTAATTCCCATGTTAGGATTAAAATGTGGATGTTGCATTGCATGCATATAACCAATGGCATATTGAGTACGAACGATTTCCCTAATCTTTAGTAGAGGCCGCTATCGAGGCGGGCGGGATAAGGTGTTTGTAGAGTCTATTGATCGAATACGAAAGAGGGGGGGTGAATTGAGTATTAAAAACTAGCCCCACTTTTTCGATTTATATGATATGTAATTAATTACTTGATCTTATGGATTAAAATCAACTAATTAATTAATCAAAGTAAGCGCGAATAAACGAAATAACGAAAAGTAAAGAGATAAGAGAGAGGCACACGATTTTTGAAGTGGTTCAGTTTCACACGTTGAAACCTACGTCCACTATTCTCGATTAATAATTTTTAGTACTTTCTACGGATTACAAAAATTACCAACCCACTCGTATAATCAACACTATGATTATAACTCAAGGTGAGTATCGCTAAATACTCTATACTATCTTACGCTAATAAGAAAGTACAATATAACTCACACAGATTCCCGTTAAAGAATTGTAAGCTTATAATGATGTACTATTATCCAATAACGTATTTCACTCAAGCGATTGATAATAATTGATGCACGACTCTTTTAAAAACAAACTCTAAAAATAATAAATATTTGCTCAAAGGTTTGCTTTAAAACGATTTTGGAAAATCAACACAAGTAAAATATGTAGCCGTGTGAATGTAGTGTATTTCGTGTATTTTTGCAATTTGTATGTGAATGAGTATTTATAGTAGTAGAATCATAGTAGATCTAAAACCCTAGTATAATATTTAATAAAGATACTTATCTTATCATAAAATAATATTTGCTATCTTATAGAAATATCTTTATCTCAAAATATTATTTGGTTTATCTTATAGAAATATATTTATCTTGATATCTCAAAATATTGTTGTAAAGATATAGTAGAATCCTAGATTAGGTAAACTAAGGAAACAAACCTATGGAGGCCGAATCCTATAGCTCACGAACCCCTAGGAGCACGAATCCCTAGGTGGCACAAACTAGGTTTCACGAAACCCTAGATGGCTCAAACACTAGGTGGGCTAATTAGGTTAACAACAAATTGAGATAGAATATATTAGAAACCCTAGGTAGCATGACAACCCATAAGTTGTATTACTAACCAATAGAATCTCATAAATATATTCTCTATTAAAATACTTGATAAATAAAATACTCTTTCACTTTTGAAAACATTTCAAAACATTTTATTTCCAAAATCATGCATCAATATTTTATCATCCAAAGTCATAGACTAAAGCTATAACTTTTGAACATAAAATCTCTCGAATGGAATAGTTACCGAATGACGACCTATACTATCTAATCTTCACAAAGATCTTCAGTATACGGATCATCTCTTCATCTTGATCACAAAGACCCTCCATCTCGAGTCTTGTGTAGATTTATGTAGATCTTGTTTGAAGCGATTTTGTTTAAAGTTATGCCTGGTTAGCTATAACTTTCCATGTTCACTTCCAAAGTTATTCCTGAAGTTGTTATAACTTTGTCTCACAGACTTTATCAAAGTTATGTCTAACTTTGATCTTTCTTCTCATAATTGTTGCTAGCTATAATAAGACTAAAGCACACAATTACACGCATATGATATATCGAGTAAAACATATTATTACGTAAACACATGTCATTATCAAAACTATGAAATTGGTCCAACAAATTCCCCCTTTTTGATGATGACAAGTCTCATATGATTTCCTCTTAACAATGTGACTAAGTATGGTTCCCCCTCAACAAAGCACTCCAAAGTTATAGCAACTTTGATCGCAAGAACAAAACAACTTAGCCAAAGTTATAGCTTGAGAGAATTTAAGAGATAATGAGTCTTGACAAGGAGCAAGCTTAAGCAAAGACTCAAATCATATCATTTCTTCCCCCTATTGGCATCATTGAAAAGACAAGAACAAAGACATGAAACGACTAGAATAACACATGTCAAGGCAAGAAATAGATATGCAAAATACGCAATATAACACGATATATATCAAGCAAAATAAAGTGCAAATGTTAATTAAAACTACAAACCACAAAAGAAAGTATGAGTTGCCATTGGGCCGAATAGACAATGTCAAAATAAGCCAAATGGGCCGAATAGGATTAGTAGTTTAAGAGTTAAAACAGCCAAGGATAGAAAAATCAAGGCATTTTGGGTTGGCGGATTTTGTTAGGATCGACATAACCGGGCCTAGTGCGGTACTCAAGAGTGGAAAGACGGTCAAGGCAATTAGACACATGAGAAGCTTGAGCGGTGAGGCAAACATCAAAGTTCCGGACTTTCAGCGAAAGAGCCTCCGTCGCATCGTATATAGTACGCATTCCCTCACGCATCTCCGTCCCGCTCTTAACCAACGACCCGCCTTGGCTCACCAAGAAAGTCATCCTATCCCTTTGCCTATACGCCTCTTGCTTACAATCGATAATATTTCGTTCCAACTTAGCAAGGCGATCATCCACACCATCCATCCATGTCCTCATCTCATGACTCACACCCGACCCACCTTGGTCACGGGTTGAGCTCAAGGAACCCACGCCCACGGCTTGAACAACCGTGTCCAATACCGTCTCAATTTTCTTATCCTGCGCATCCAAGCGCTCCATGATACTACCAATGAACACATCCAATTTTGACTCGATCACGGAAAAATCAGTCCCACCCGACTGCATACCAACCGTACCTCCCTTCACTAAAAACAACAACTCCGGACCATTAGCATCAAGCTTCATAAACTTCAAGAACGTATCACACATTTCATCTTTTACCGCGACCCCATAATTTTGCACATTAACAACTCCCTTTGACTCAAAGAGCCGTGACAACCACATGCCATACGGCAAGTCAAGAGTAGAATAAAATTTGTCTTCGGTCACCGAGAAAGCGGTTTGTGAAATACGATTAAAGACAAGAGAAGGTAAATTAACCCGGTTGCCCTCCAACCAATGCTTAACGACTAACATCTCATAGCATGCAATTTTGTCACATCCGCCCCGTCGCGGAATCACGGTATTCCATAAAAAATTTAACAGAAATTTCAGTTTAGGAGAAACACTACCCGCCAACACGCAACTCGACACCGTCGCCCCAACATCAAAATACTGCTTAACCTCCAGCTTAGCCATGTCCGTCAGTTCCTCCCATGACATACTCGGATTGATTTTGATTCCATCATCAGGAACCGAAAACAGAGTACAAAAGTCCGTCACGGAAATCGAAACTGAACGGCCATTTATGACGGCATGCAACACTCCATTGTCTAAAGAAACCGAAGAAAAGAACTGAATTACCTCAATCGGATACACCGGACCCGAAAACTGAGCCACCGTTTCCCATTCTTGGAAATTCAGAAAATCAGAAAAGAATCCCAAAGCCTTATACTTGTCACACCAAGCTTTAGGATAATACCGACCACCGTGTATTCCATATTGAGCAACCCGGTTCACAAGTTTTCTTTCGTCTTTTGTAAGACGGAGTTTATCAATTCCCGAAGATGTTTCTTGCGGTGAGAAGTCACGGAAAGTTACCCGTGTGGTCTCCTCGGAACCCGTGTCAGTGGGTTCGTTTGTAACATCTTCTTGGAGTCTACCTTTGCCTTTATTTAACCGTCTTCTTTTCGTACCCTCGAGACCCGCACCCGACTCGGTTTGGTTTGGGTTGGGTGATTGTTGTGTGGGAGGAGAAGAGGTATTTTTAGGCATGCTTGGCTTGGGGGTTTTCGGATTTGGGTTTTTGGCAAGTTTTGATCTAGTGGAAGCCATTGTTGAAGGGTGAAGGTTGAAGGTTTGTGTGTTGTTTGTAGTGGAACCGTGAGGAAGGAGAGGAAGTGGTAAAAAATTGGTTGAGAATTAATGTGGTAAAAGTAATAGGTGTAAGAGTAATTATGATTGTGTAAGAGTAGGTTTTTACTTTTGTACTTGTGCACATGGGTGTGCCGTCCAAGTGATGTCTTTCCTTTTTTTTTTTTTTTTTTTTTTAATTTGAATTTGGGTAGGAAAAGAATCTTGGGTGGTTATTTTTGTTGGGATATGGTAAGGATAGAGTTTTGGTAAATAAGAAGATATGGAAGGGTAATATTTATTTGAGAATTTCGGCTAACATGAAATACATGGGTAGAATTTGGCTCAATTTTGGAAAGTGAATAAGATAGGTTTTTGGCAAATAAGTGGTTCATAATTCAATTTCCATAAAACACTAAATATGCAAGATACTCACGTAAAATATATTAGATTAAACACAAATATACTAGCAATGAAATATGCGGACACAGTCATATAATCTCGTCTTAATCTAGCCAGTCACGCAGGTTCACAAAATAAATAAGATGAATTTAATTGCTACCGATTAAACCAATTTCCAACCGCAAAATCTCAACACGTCTTCTCGCTAACGCCTTTGTTAAAATGTCAGCCCATTGAACGTCAGTACTACAAAATTCGAGTTTAATGTTGCCCTTTTCTACATGGTCACGCAAAAAATGATGTCTAATGTCTATATGCTTAGTACGAGAATGCTGAGCTGGGTTCTTAGAAATAACAATAGCACTCGTAGTATCACAGAAAAACAGGCATACAACCAACATTAACACCATAATCACATAGTTGTTGCTTTAACCAAAGTAGTTGAGAACATACCAGTCCTGCAGCGATATATTCAGCTTCTGCAGTTGATAATGCAACCGAATTTTGCTTCTTTGAGCCCCAAGTTATTATGCAAGGTCCAACAAACGTAGCAAATCCATAGGTACTTTTTCTATCTAAAGAACATCCCGCATAATCTGCGTCTGAATATCCTACTAGATCGAAATTACACTCAAGTGGATACCACAAATATAGATTAGATGTACCAATTAAATATCTCAAGATACGTTTAACTGCAATCATATGTGATTCTTTAGGACATGATTGAAATCTAGCACAGACACATACGCTGAACATAATGTCAGGCCTACTTGCAGTTAAATATAATAAAGAACCAATCATACCTCGATATGTAGTCTCGTCTACGGACTTACCATTTTCGTCTAAGGTCAACTTTTTGTCAGTTACCATCGGTGTGTCCATTGGATGAGCGTTCTCCATACCAAATTTTCTGATTAGCTCCTTGACATATTTTTGTTGGTGAATCTTTATGCCTTCTTTGGTTTGTTGAATCTGCAATCCTAGGAAGAATTTCAATTCTCCCATCATGCTCATTTCAAATTCTGAGGTCATAAGATCTGAAAATACTTGCACAATTTATTGTTAGTAGAACCAAAAATAATATCGTCTACATAAATTTGAGCAACAAGTAAATCAGAACCCTCGGATTTTAGAAATAGGGTTTTGTCGACAGATCCTCTCTTAAAATTGTTTTGTAATAAAAATTTTAAATAATCTGTTCGTAACCAAGCCGAGCGCTTGTTTTCAACAACCATAATAAAGCTTTATCGAGTTAAAACATGATTTTGAAACTTATCTATTATTCAAAATCCAGATGTTGTTCATACAAAACTTCTTCTTTTACCAATAACCGTTAAGAAATGTCATTCTTAACGTCCATTGTGGGAATAATTTCTTCCTTTTGTGAGCTGTCGAATGCGATGAGCAACGAATAGTTCAAGTCTGCTACTGCGGAGCAAATGTCGCGTCATAATCCAATCCCTTCTTGTTGATTATAACCTTGAACGACCAATCGAGCCTTGTTACGAACAATAACTCCTGAATCATCCAATTTATTTCTGAATACCCATAGAGTACCAATCACAGTTCGATTAGAAGGTCGTGGCACTAGGTGCCATACTTTATTGCGTTCGAACTGTTGAAGCTCCTCTTGCATGGCCACAATCCAGTCGGATTCTGCGAGAGCTTCCTTGATATTGGTAGGCTCTATGGTAGACAAAAAAGAATAGAATGAACAAAAGTTATTTAATGTTCGCCTCGTTTGAACTCCTTTATTCAAACTCCCTAGGATCGAATCCATAGGGTGAGAACTCTTATATTTCCATTTCTTAGAGTTCCTAGGCTCATCATCATCTGATGAACTATCACTTTCCTCAAATGATTCAGAATAAAGATTGGTTCCCCCTGAGTTGGACTCTGGGGTTATAGCTGAAGTTGGTACAACTTCAGTTACACCATCTTGATCCTGGTTCAAAGTTATAGCATCATCAGCTATAACTTCAGTTTCCTTTTCCTTTTTTTGAGAAGAGACATTCGTATCATCAACAATTGTCTCAGTTCTCTGTTCAAGGTCATTTGCGGATTTATTAAGTTCATCATTGATTCCTTCAATAACTTCTTCATTATTGTCTGGCTCGTCTTCCCTTGAAAGGCGAAAGTCTGGATCATTCATGTCTTCTTCTTCATTCTGTTCAACTTGTTCAGGCACATTATCTTCATCAAATACGACATGAACACTTTCTTCTATGCACAACGTTCTTTTGTTAAAAACTTTAAAAGCTTTACTATGATTAAAATAACCAACAAACACAGCTTCGTCACTTCGTGGATCAAATTTGCTCAAATTACTTTTTCCATTATTATGGACAAAACATTTACTCCCGAAGCAACGAAGGTGAGCTATATTGGGTTTTCTCCCTCTTAAAAGTTCATAGGGATCTTTTTTGAAATTGTCTAAATATAGCTCTACTATTGTGCACATAGCATGCATACTTATGGCTTCTCCCAAAAGCTCTAGGAAGGCCACTACACAAAGATAGTGCAGGGGCCCTGTCCCTAATGTTCTATTCATACTTCCACGACACCATTTTGTTGTGGGGTTCGTGGTGCAGATAAGTTATGTCCTACACCATTCTCCCTACAATATTCTATAAAAGCTTGATTATCGAACTCGGTGCCATGATCCGTACGAATGGAAACTAATTTTTTATCATACTTGTTTTGGGCGAGCTTCATTAGTACTACAAACTCATCGAAAGTTTCATCTTTAGTAAATAGAAAGATAGGCCATACATACCTGGAGTAGTCGTCGACTAGGACGAATACGTACCTTGATCCACCGCGGCTTCTAACTTTCATATGTCCACACAAATCCATGTGTACCAACTCAAGTGGACGCTCTGTACTTACTACTCGTTTCGGTTTGAATGAAGATCTAACTTGTTTACAACGGGCACATGAGTCACACATCTTTTCTTGTTCGAATTTGATTGAGGGTAGACCCTCAACTAAATCCCAAGACTTAAGTTTCTTTCAAATCGTTGGACTGATGTGTGCAAACCTCTTGTGCCACAAGCATGAATCATCCACAGTGACTTTCATGCACGTAAAGGAACTTGTAGTGACTTTGTTTAAAACAATCATATACACGTTCCGTTTACGTAGACCTTCTAAGATAACATTGCTAGTTCCTTCAACTATGATACGACAAACATTTGAATGAAAAACGACTTTGTTGCCTTTGTCACATAGTTGAGAGATACTTATCAAGTTATGCTTAAGGCCATCTACCAGATATACGTTATTGATAGCATGTGAAGAAGATATACCAATCTTACCTACACCGATTATGTTGCCCTTCTTGTTGTCTCCAAAGGTGACCTTGCCACCGTTGAAGGGCTCTAGTGAAAGAAATAACTTCTTGTTTCCAGTCATGTGCCTCGAACATCCACTGTCGAGATACCATAGATTGTTTTCTTTCACTATTACCTGCAAGAGAATCAAATACAGCTTTTAGGTACCCACGCTAAGTTGGGTCCTTTATGGTTAGTGACTCTATATATTTGATCCTTCCTAACCCATCCCTGTTTGACAATTCTTTTCTTCTTAGGATAGGGTTTGCTAGGTTTATTATATTGATTGTTGTTACGACGCACATTAGGTTTAAACGACTGCTTCTGATTCACATAAGGTTTAGATTTTGAAGGTACAGATGTGTAATCGAAAGCCATGTCATAAAACCACCTGAACTCATTGTTTCTAATCTCATCACGTTGAGATTCAGGTTCAGACTCATTAACACTAGACACGTCATGTTCTTTCACAAAATCAGTTTGATTTTTGTTGTCATTAACATATTTAACACAATTATCTTTAACATGACCGATGTGACCACAATAATTACAAATCAGATATTCTGAAAGATTTACATACTTCCTTCTTCTGAAATCACGGTCAGAAGGAGTGGATTTGCATTTATCATGGTCTCTACGACTATAGCATTCATGACCTAGACCTTTCTTCATGTTATTGTTAGACTGTTCGGTAAGGAAGTCTAAGACCTTTTGACTTCCTTCCCACTTATCATGAACTTTTCGTGCATGTAGGAGCAATTCCTTCAAAGACTGAATTTCCTTTTCACACAACGAATGATCTACATTCGAGTCTTTGGAGGGGATTGTTCTTTTTGAAATTTTCACGAAAATCATTACAACGTTTGTTCAAGATAAGTTTCTCCTCATTATGGTGACTTTTGGCTTGGGAGAATTCAGCCTTCAAATCTTTCAATTGCTGAGAAAGAGAAGAGTTTACTTTCCCGTGATCAAGGATAACATCTTTCTTTGCCTTAGCTTCAGATTGTAAAAGCTCATTGACTTTCTTCAATTCTAAAGTTATAGCATCATTAGCTACAACTTTGGCTTGAAGATGCTTAATGTTGAGCTTCAACTCTGAGATTATAGCTTCATTAGCTATAACTTTAGACTCAAGAGTTTCTTTCTCAACATTTGTCTTGTCTGAAGTTATAGCTGAAGTTGCCATAACTTTAGACTTGAGCTTTTTAGCTTTGGCCTTTAGAAGTTGGTTTTCCTCAGCAATATCAAGAATTTGTTCTTTAAGATCTTTTAATTCAAGACTCTGTTCATGATAATGATCTAAGGCTTCTTCAAAATACTTAATTAAAGACTTCTTAGATAAATTTTTAACTTGCTTTTTAAGTTCAAGATGACTAACCTCTTCGTCATCTTCTGAATCTGGTTCTGAATCTGAGTTGCCAACAAGACACATCTCAGATTCGCTTTCATTGTCACTGTCAGAAATTAGGTCAAGACTGACGTTGCTTAGACACAAGTTGGCGACTTCCTCTTCCTCTGACTCGTCGTCTTCTGTGTCGAGATCTCCCCAGCAATAAGCCATCATTACTTGCTTGACTTCCTTCTTGGTTTTGTCTCGTTGATTTTTGTCTTTGATTTTCTTCCATGTGGGGCAATCTTTGATCATGTGATCATTATCCCCACATTTGAAGCAACCACGACTAGAAAGAGACCCTTTTGACTCAATTGGCTTTTTGTAAGATTTGTTGGTGTTATTGTAAACGTTTTCCCTTGTGGTTTATTAAAAAACTTTTTCTTAAAACGTCTAGCAAATAACACTGTTTCATCTTCAAGATCCGAATCTTGTCTTTCACTAGATTCGGCCTGTAAAGCCACCTTCTTGCTATTACTATCATTTGCCGCATCTTCATCAAGAGTAATCTCATGAGCCATTAGGGTTCCAAGGAGCTCTTGATAAGATAGGTCAGATAGGTCTTTACATTCCTCAATTACCGTCACCTTAGGTCTCCATCGTTTAGATAGACTTCTAAGGATCTTCCTGGCAATTTCCTCGGAGTCAAAAGTTTTTCCAAGATTTTTCATTTCATTAATGATACTGGAGAAGCGAGTAGACATGCTGTCAAGCGATTCATTTTGTTCCATGGAGAACAGTTCGTATTTTCGCATGAGTAGTGCAATACGTTGCTTTTTGACAACAGTTGTCCCCTCATAAGCTAACTCAAGACCATCCCATATTTCCTTGGCAGTAGAACTAGATGAGAAACGATCAAATTCAGTATGGGTCATGCCGGTTTGCAACAGACTAATAGCCTTTGAATTTTTCTCAGCTTTCTTATAATCTGCCTCAACATAGTCATCTTCTTTCTTTTCGATGGAAGTGCCAGTAGCCGTTCCACGCATGATCTTATTAGGACCATTCTTAATGATTAGCCAACACTCCCAATCGTTACCCTTTATGAAATGGGTCATCATATTTTTCCATAAACTGTAGTTCTTCCCATCGAATAAGGGACACTTCAGATGTTTGGAATCCATTAAAACAAAATTAAAGCAGCGGAAAATAAATAAAAATAAAAAGTATGGCTCAGACTCCTTGCTTGTAGGCAATCAAGAGCACGCGGCTCGTGATACCAATTGTAGAGTCTATTGATCGAATCGAAAGAGGGGGGGGGGGTGAATTGAGTATTTAAAAAACTAAGCCCCACTTTTTCGATTTATATGATATGTAATTAATTATTTGATCTTATGAATTAAACTAACTAATTAATTTAATCAAAGTAAGCGCTGAAAACGAAATTAACGAAATGTAAAGAGATAAGAGAGAGGCACACGATTTTTGAAGTGGTTCAGTTTCACACGTTGAAACCTACGTCCACTATTCTCGATTAATAATTTTTAGTACCTTTCTACGGATTACAAAAATTACCAACCCACTCGTATAATCAACACTATGATTATAACTCAAGGTGAGTATCGCTAAATACTCTATACTATCTTACGCTAATAAGAAAGAATTGTAAGCTTATAATGATGTACTATTATACAATAACGTATTTCACTCAAGCGATTGATAATTATTGATGCACGACTCTTTTAAAAAACAAACTCTAAAAATAATAAATATTTGCTCAAAGGTTTGCTTTAAAACGATTTTCGAAAATCAACACAAGTAAAATAAATAGCCGAGTGATATGTAGTGTATTTCGTGTATATGTCGTGTATTTTACAATTGATATGTGAAGGAGTATTTATAGTAATAGAAGCATAGTAGATCTAAAACCCTAGCGTAATATTTAAGAAAGATATTTATCTTACCATAAAATAATATTTGCTAATCTTTTAGAAATATCTTTATCTCAAAATATTATTTGGTTTATCTTATAGAAATATATTTATCATAATATCTCAAAATATTGTTGTAAAGATATAGTAGAATCCTAGATTAGGTAAACTAAGGAAACAACCTATGGAGGCCGAAATCCTCTAGCTCACGAAACCCTAGGAGGCACGCAACCCTAGGTGGCTCAATACTAGGTTTCCACGAAACCCTAGATGGCTCAAACACTAGGTGGGCTAATTAGGTTAACAACAAATTGAGATAGAATATATTAGAAACCCTAAGTAGCATGACAACCCATAAGTTGTATTACTAACCAATAGAATCTCATAAATATATTCTCTAATAAAACTTTTGATAAATATAAAAATACTCTTTCACTTTTGAAAACATTTCAAAACATTTTATTTCCAAAATCATGCATCAATATTATATCATCCAAAATCATAGACTTAAAGCATATAAACTTGTGGAACATAAAATTCTCGAATGAATAGTTACCGAATGCGACCTATACTATCTAATCTTCACAAAGATCTTCAGTATACGGATCATCTCTTCATCTTGATCACAAAGACCCTCCATCTCGAGTCTTGTGTAGTTTGATGTAGATCTTGTTTGAAGCGATTTTTTTTAAAGTTATGCCTGGTTAGCTATAACTTCCATGTTCACTTCCAAAGTTATTCCTGAAGTTGGTATAACTTTGTCTCACAGACTTTATCAAAGTTATGTCTAACTTTGATCTTTCTTCTCATAATTGTTGCTAGCTATAATAAGACTAAAGCACACAATTATACGCATATGATATATCGAGTAAAACATATTATTACGTAAACACATGTCATTATCAAAACTATGAAATTGGTCCAACATTGTCTTAGACTCAATTTAAATACTGTTGTAATCATTTTATTTCATTAGATCGTTGATTTAGAATTGTTATTATCATCTTATAATATCAAAAATCAATAAACATGTCTAGCCTAGTTTTAATTGTTAAAATCAATCTAGATCTAAATACTATTATGAGTGAGTAGTCACCTTTCTAGGGTGTAGGGTAGCCATGTTAGGTTAATTAAAAGATGAAAATTGGATAAAGAAATTGTGCCTTTAAAACGTTGTGTCTATGCATGTTTGGATTGTAACGATAGTTAACGATTTCTGGCCAAAATCATTGACTAAAATGGAATTCTTTTCCAAGGTAGAAATACGTGAATTGAATAGACAAAGCATGACATGGTAGATCAGACCTAGTAAATCGCCTAAAAGCCTGCTAGACCATCTGGTCTATGATTGTAATGAACACAACATTCTTACGAACTCACAATGAATTATTTGCATTATTCCAAATCCAATTTCATCAATATGTTAACCTACATGTGTGAACCTACTTCCCTAGATTCTTTCTATCATTGTTAAAATCATTATCCATTTCATTGCTTTTATTTTGATTTGTTTTTATTTTTTTTATGCTTTTTATTAATTTAGAATCCAAAACCCCAAAACCCAGATACTCGTTAGATAAGATTTAATTGCAAGACATTTCACATCCTATAGGAAACAGCATCTCCCTGAGGATCGACCCCTACTTCCCTAATTACATTAATTTGTTGTTACCCTAGTCTGGGTAATTATCTTTGACCAGGGCTTGCGACAGGCCCGATCAAATTTTGGCGCCGTTGCCGGGGAGCACGGTTTAGTTTTCCTTTTTTTTGTGATTTTTCTTGCAATTAGTTTTGTCTAGTCTTTAGGAATCCAAATTCCTTTAGATCTCTCTTGATTTCTAGTCTTAGTTTTTCCATCTTATGCCCAGATCTTCTAGACTAGGGACCCCTATCTCATTAGATCCCGACCTAGAAAGAACTCTGCGTAGGAGACAAGAACTATTTAACGAAATCTCAAAAGCTTTAGATACTTCAAGTTTAGACCGTATTCGTGAAAATTACTCGGATACCCTATCTAACCTTGAAGAAGAAGAAGATCCATTCTCATCTCCATTCACAAAAACCACCCAATCTTCAATTAGCATTCCATCTTCACCTTCACATTAGGAAATGGTTCGACTTTTCAGACCATTCCAAACCCACCGCAGAAACACTTCCAAGGGCTATTGCTACACCCCAAATCACAGCTAGAAACTTCGAAATAAAACCTGCCTTCATTAACCTTATAGAAAGAAGTCAATTTAGTGGCAATGCCACAGAAGATCCCAACCTTCACATTCAAAACTTCTGTGACTATTGCTCCACTATTAGACAAACTGGAGTCACCCAAAGGCAGATTAGAGAGATGCTCTTCTCATTCTCTTTTAGGGGTAAGGCAAAGTTGTGGATACATAGCCTTGATAAGGTTACATTAGGGATCTAGTGACGTACTTAGATAAACTCATGTTATTAATAATAACAATGAATGGAAAGAAAAGGCAATTCATAAAGTTGAAATAAATGGATACATGGTATATCCACTATACAAGCTTTTATTGCATTTAGACAAGATGGCCGTGAAGTGTCATGGAACTTGTACACTTTAGATTATAAGATATGAAGCAATAACATTGTGTTGATTGTTCATATATGATAATCACATTTATCGTTTGAGTTTCTAAAACTCGTTTTTGTGCTTTGTTATATCCAAATAGGTTGTAGTGACAACTTTGAACCCTATTAAAGTGAACTTGATTAACCTAGCCTTGGCCACTAGTTACTTACATGAGGTGACGTCTCAAAGTGACTGGAGTGTGATCCGATTGATGGCAAGTTCAAGTGTCATAGAGTCATATGAGATGGACTAGTCATAGAGTTCTGGTAATTCATAAAGCCTGGTCGTGGCGAGACCTACTATAGTATTCTTTTTTAGTCAATTATTTAGACTAGAGAGTGTTCGCCCAAGTCGACATAGTTTCTGATTGACTTTGATTTTTGCCCCAAGCCATTATGTAAAAAGGGGTGAATGGGCAATTATTTGGTTATGAACAGCTCTGAGTGTACGAAGGGAATAGTGTGATAGGAATTGTCCAACCCCCTTTTCAGGGTTATCCAATATCTCAAGGCCACTCGAGGAGTAGTGAACTGGAAATGCGTGGCCACGCTCGGAAGGTATCTACGATAGATAATTCCGGTCAGACAGTTACTCTCCAGATCGAGGAAACCACTCAATATTTGATCACATGCAAGTACGACCTGCAAGACACCTTTCATTGAGTGGGAGATTGTAATAGGACAAGAGAATTGGTGACGCACACTTGTTTTGAACAAGTGGGAGATTGTTGGAGTGAGTGTACTCAACAATAATCAATCACTTAATTAAAATCTCAATAACAAGAATACAAAGGGATGATTAACATTAAAGTCAACTAGTCCACATTAATCGGTAATGATTGGCTTACTAGAGTTTGACATTACTGTCATATAACAGTGGTGATCAGTTGATCCATTGAGGTCACACCGAAAGGACGATTCCCTAATCAAGAATATTAATTAATTATATAACGATACAAATTAATTAATCCCTTAAATAGAACAAGTTTGTATAATTAGTGAGAATTATATCTTATTGTAATATAATTAAATCAGATTCAATTTGGAAATTTAATTGTTATATTACTAAGAATGCTTAATGTTTATGAAACATTTGAGATAAGCATAATTGGTCGATTATGATTACAATTAGTTCAAGATCATATCAACCAAATATGAGATGACCCATTTTATATATATATATATAGATATATATATGATTATAAATTATTACTTAAAATGTTAATTTTAATTTATTTGACATGAAATTGTATTTAAATTAGTTAAATACATAATTATAAGATAAGATCATGTCACATGTCACATGTCACATGTAACATGTCGCATATAAATGACAAAATCACAAAATAAAATGGACACCCATATCAGTATGGGTGCACCAGTTTTGGTGGGATTAAGGTAGGTTTTAGGTCTTAATGGTTTTTCTAATAAAGAATTAGACAATATGATTGCAACCTAGACCTAGATTACAACCTATTGCATTGTGAAGACAAAAAACAATGGCATGCTCACCCTCCCCCATGCTAGTGTTGCACCGGTTTTGGTGTGTGAATAAGAGAATGTTTTTCCTCTTAATTCATTCACTTTTAATCTCATTTTTATTCACATCTTAATCTCACTAGAAATCAATATAAACATAGAAACTTAAGAAGTTTCAAATAACTTGTTGTTCTAGCTTAAACACTATATTACAAGAGTAGTAATTTTGGAGTGTTGTATACGGTTTTAAGGATAGTTAACTACTGTACTAGTAAATCAATAGTTGAGTGATTCAAGGGATAGTTTAGGTGCAACTTATAGGAGGGTTCCTACTCTTGGAGCTTTTGGAAATTCATCCCAAATCATCTAGCTCAAGAACAAGTACAAGAAGGTGTCTTGTACTTGTGCCCATACACGAAGTCAATGTGAGGAACATTTTCTTTCTCTATTTCGGTTTACATAGTTTGCATGTAACTAGATCATGGAAACTAATTAAAGAGTTAATTAGTATTTTAATAAGAAATGTCTTATGAGTAAGTATATAAACATAACACCTCGGGGGCGATTGGAATTTGAAAATACCCCGAGTACCCATCAAGGAAACAGTAAAATGCTTTTCCCGCTAATCTTTCTAGAATTTGGTCAATAAACGGTAGTGGGAAATGATCTTGTAATGTAACCGCATTCAAGCGGCGATAATCAATATACACTCTTCAACTGGTTTGCGGTCGGGTGGAGACCAAGTCTCCTTGTGCCTTCTTGATTACCGTCACTCCTCCCTTTTTGGGCACGACTTGAGTTGGACTAACCGAATGAGAATCGAAAATTGGAAATATAATACCCATTTTCAACATTTTGATTACCTCCTTTTTACCACTTCCGCCATGGGTGAATTGAGCCTTCTTTGAGGTTGTCGGACTGGTTTAGCATCCACTTCAAGCCTAATCTTATGCATGAAAGCTACCGGACTTATTCCCTTAAGATCCGCTATGCTCCACCCAAAATCTTCCCTATCCTTGTGAAGCAAGGCCACCAACTTTCTCTCTTGTTCCTCATTTAGCTTGTTGGAGATGATAAGAGGAAGAGTATTTTCTTCTCCTAGGAATATGTAATTGAGATGGTTTGTAAGAATCTTCAATTCAACCTTTGGAGGCTTGACAATGGATGGAAGAGGTTTTTGAATGGGAAAGCTTAAAGCAAAAAGTTCGGACAAGTGTTGCAATCCAAGACGTTGCCTGTGTGGGACGACACTGACTGCGTCCTCTGACGCTGGCAGCGTCTCGAACTGTTTTCAAGTTTCATCATTGCCATTATGTACATCTATTGATATGTTTCCAATGGTTTCTCTTTCTCCAAATCTTCAAGACATTCCTGCACATCATTTGACAACAAGAAACGCAAACCTTCCTCTTCTACATGATTAGTAAGGGCCACCTCAAGTGGGTCCCTATCACACAACTTATACACATGATGCACCAAAGGCTCAAATATCTCTAAAAAGAAGCAAGATTGCACATCATTTGGGTGTGATATGTTGAAAGTCAATTTCTTATCCTCAAATTCCATTGTCAAACACCCATTTGACACATCTATCTTGGTCTTTGAAGTTTTCATGAAAGGTATTCCTGAAAGAAGGGGGTAGGACTTGAGCTAGACTCCATGTCTAAAACGTAGAAATCCGCCGGAAACACAAGATTTTCAACATCCACTAGAACATCTTTTATCAAGCCCTTAGGGTAGACACTAGATCTATCGGCCAATTGAATTACTACCCCGGTCTTAGACAAAGGTCCTAAACCTAAGGTTTCATATATGGACAAAGGCATGACATTAATAGAAGCTCCAAGATCTAGCATGACACGTTTAAAGTTTTGTTTTCCAACAGTGCAAGGGATGGTGAACATTCCCGGGTCTCCACATTTCTTAGGTAAACTTTGCTTAAAAATTGTCGAGACATGTTCACTCACCCTAACTCTATGGGTGCCATTCTTTGGGTTTCTCTTAGGTGTGCATAGTTCTTTTAAAAACTTTGCATACCTAGGGACATTATTCAACAAGCTAAGAAGGGGGATGTTTACCTCACACTTTCGGAAGGTCTCATACAAATCAGTATCCTTGTCATATTTCTTTGTGCTAGTTAAAGCACTAGGAAATGGAACCTCCGGTATGTACTCTTCCACTACATCCTCCATATTGTCCTCGCCCCTCTTCGAAGTGTCTCCCTTTGGGTCCTTGCTTGTGGAGCTTTCTTCCCCACTCTTTGGTGACTCTCCATGGCCGACTACCAACTCCCCTTGGTCCTCAATCTCCAAGGTCTCCATTTCTAGGTTCTTCATCTTCTCCATACCCTTCCCAAGTGGATGTACCTCCAATTCCTTCCCACATCTCAAGGTCATGGCACTTGCATTTTCCCTAGGGGGTGGAATGGTTTGATAGGGGAATCTATTAGAGCTTGAGGCTTGGGATTTGGCCACGTTGGAGGGTATTTGGGCTCGTTGATTTTCCAAATTGGTCACTCTAAGATTGTTGGCCTCCCTATCTCTTTTTGCCTCCTCCTTATCCTTTCTCGCCTCTTCCCTATCTCTTCTTGCCTCCTCCCTATCCTTCTCTTGATTTGCAAGGAGGTTTTGTAAGATATCGCTCAATTTTCCTTGAGAAGATGAATTCCCTTGATTTGAGACTTGGTTTCATTGCCTTGGGGCATTGTTTTGAGAACGAGAATTGTTTTGGAAGTTGGAATTGTTGGACCGTTGGTTTTTGTTATTGAAATTTTGACTTGGTTTGGGTTTTCTTTCATGTGAGTTTGAGGTTTGATTTCCGTGGTTCCCTCCCCATTTGAGGTTTGGGTGATCTTTGGTGCCTATGTTGTAAAACTTGAATAAGGGTCATGGTGATAGTAATTATGGGATTGTGGATTCCTTGAACTGTAGTTTGTAAATTCCACCGCATTTATTCCTGCTACCTCCTCTTTAATAGGGCAAGACTCAACGTTGTGGTTATCCCCAAAAAACCCACACTCCAACTTGTTGCTTGAGTTGCTCCCACTTGCTCCTTGGCTTTGGTTCATTAGCCAAGCCACCATGTCTTTGAGTTGGCTTACCTCCTTCTCTAGCTTGGGATTGGCATGTGAAGAGGAAGAATTGATGGCGGCGTAAGCCTTCTTAACCCCTTGTTCACTACTCCTTGCATAATGACGTGTACTTTCCGCCAATCGCTCAATCACCCTAGTGTTCTCCTCCGTAGAAAAGTTTTCAATGCCTCCCGAAGTCACCGCACTAATCATGCGTTGGTATTTTGTGATAACCCGTCGCAAAAATTCATAAGAAGATCATCGTCACTAAACCCATGATATGGGCATTTGGCGATCAACTTCTTGAATCGCTCCAATACTCATATAAGGTTTCTTCGAATCGTTGGTGAATCGTAAAAAGCTCTTTCTTAAGATGTGCCGCCCTTGATGGAGGGAAATACATTTTAAGGAATGCTTCCTTCGTGTTGATCCAAGTGCGGATCGAGTCCAGGGGAAGGTAGAAAAGCCAATATTTTGCGGAGTCTTGTAGAGAGAATGGGAAAGCTCGGAGTTTGAATTGGTCTTCGGTAATCCCATTAGGTATGGCCCCTTTACACATCATGTGAAATTCTGAGAGGTGCCTATTGGGGTCATCGCCCACATTGCCATGAAACTTGGGGAGGTTATGGATGAAAAACCCCTTCAACTCAAGGTTTATGTTTTTATCAAGAGGAGGGTATGTTATGCACAAGGGTTGTTGCTCAAGGTTTGGAGCCCTCAATTCTCGGATGGTTCTATTCCGGTTGTTGTTGTTTTGGTTTACGTTTTGGTTCATGTTGGGATACTCCACCTCCAAAAGTGTAATGAATGTAGGATCTTGAAATTCCTCTTTATGAGGGGGAGCAAATAATGAGGTAGAGGCCGCAAAAGGGTTTGTGAAAAGCCAATCCACCGTGTCCTCGAACACTTCTCCTACGTCGAATTCGAAAGGTAGGTTTTGCGACCTAGGCATGAAGCACTAAAACAACTCAACCAAACACGTAAGTAACTTCAATCAACATTGTAAGAAGATAAGAAGATAAAAACAACACCCAAATAACATGCAATAAAATAAAACAAGTAAACTACTATGTATCAAAAACTAAACAAAATAAGGTGAAATACTAACAAGAGTTTTAACTATTAAACTTAACTACGTTGTTGTCCCCGATAACGGCGCCAAATTTGACGAGGTATTTTCCTAGTGTCGTTAGACTAGGTAATAACACGGTCAAATACAACTTATAATTCCTAAACAAACACCAGACTATCCTAAAAAAGAGTAGTAAAGGGCAAGTCAAGGGTCGAACCCAAGAGAAAGCTAAATGAAGACAAGTTAACTAATTAAACTCTTGATAAAAACAAACTAATTAAGACTCTAATTACTAACTAACTCACTAATTAAACTAATCACAAACTATGGATAATTAAAATGGTAAAATAAATAGTAGACATAAATGGAGAAAGTGATTGAATTTGTAACATGGGAGAATTAAAGACTTGAAATTTCTATTCTATGAAAAACAACAAACACCTAGTATGCAAGATATCAAATGTGAGACAAGTACTTAGTGCAATTATCCCAAGACACACAACAATTAAAAAAGATGACTATATGGCACCTCTCTTCTCATTAATCTAATACTACCTCCTAAGAAATAGTCAACAAGAATTAAAACATCCAAGATTGACTCTTTACAAGTTAACCAACACTTATTAAAACATAAGCACTACCCAAGAAGTAAGCTTTAAGCATTGAAGCAAAGGATTAAGCTAGAATCATGCAACATAACACTAAGCCATTCTATAGTTATACAACGACATATCATTTTCCCCTCATAAGACTCCGACTTTAAGTCCAAGTTGCAATCTTTTGAGTTTGCTTCATACAATCAAGTATAAGGTGACAATTCCTACCAAGAACAAGCATTAATTAAGCAAACAAAATGTAAAGCTAGTTAGACTAAATATACATCTGCTCAACATGAAAGATTAACACAAGAAAAAGATATTAAATAAAGAAGAAGAGGATTAGAGAGTCATACAATGTTAAAGGTGTGAACTTGTTCAAATTACACCAAGTATTGAAGGATTAGCCTTCCATAACCAAAAGATTACAAACCCAAATATTCAAAGTTCTAAAAATAAGAGAAATAAAAAGATGAACAAATATGAGATTCAAGTTTCAAGTATGATATGAGATGATATGATGCTAATATCTCAATTTGTTGCTGTTATATACCCTTGGTTCCGGAAACCTAGGGGCCCTGAGAAAAGGGCTTCATAGAACAAGAAGGCTGAAAAAGAGTCGTGTGCTAGCTACGCAGGACGCTGGCAGCGCCGGTAGACGTTGGCCGCCCTGCCTAATGCTGGCAGCGTTTCATGCTGCCAGTTTTTCATCCTCAAATTTTGCCTTTGTTGACTTTTGTTGACCGCCTTAGCTTGCTTCCTTTTCTTCGATGTTGACCCCTAGTCGTACTTATTGACTCCTGGGGTTTGACCTTTGTTGACTCGGCCTCGGGTTTGACTTTGACTTTGACTTTGGTTGACTTTTGTTGACTTTTTGGTTTGACTCCTTAGTGGGCCCTTCTAGGCTTCCCTTCATGGCACCAAAGGAAGTAGACCTTCAAGTCGTTCACACAAGCCGACTCCATACAAAATATTCGACCCATATTAGTACAAAATTGACTCGGATAAACAAAGTTATGACAAAACACAAGAAACTTAATTAGCATAAAACCGATGCTAATGACCCTTATAAAGCACAGCGAAATTACTCAATAAATTGTTCTAGACACGACATATTTGAGTGTTGTCATTATTTTTAATCCATATAAAAATATTCAATGAATTATATCGTTATTATTATAATTTTATTTCAATATACAAAGTACACCGTAACAAATATACTAAGAAAAAATAAAAACTACTTATTATTTAATAATATGAGTAGATACTTCAGTTAAATTAAATATGTAACAACCCGAAAAGTACCCAATTTTTCTAGTAAAAATATTTACTAACACTTTTCAGCAGACTTAAGTTTTTAAAATAGAATTTATTGTTTCGAGTCGTATTTTGAAATTCCGAGTTCGTATTTGGAATTTCTGAGAGATTTCATGAAAATCCCGTTTTTAGTCATCTTTGACTTTTCTTGACTTTTAAGTCGTCTTTGACTTTTTCTTGACTTTTTAAAGTCGTCATTGACTTTTCTTGACTTTTAAGTCGTCATAAACTTTTCTTGACTTTTAAGTCATCTTTGACTTTTCTCGACTTTTAAGTCGACTTTGACTTTCGTTGACTTTCCCGACTCGCCTTGAAAGTTTGAAGACCGAAATTTTATTTAAAAAAATAATATTTTTAATTTCATTTTTATTTAGATTTATTAGAATTTATGATAATTTAATAAAATTATTTTGAATTTATTCGGAATTTATAATAAGGTTTTACGGTTTAAACCCGGGAATCATTTAACTATTCCCGACTCATCGTAAATCCCGAAACAAACCCGAAACCCGACTTTGGCATGAGTCACACGCCCATGTCACCTTTTTCCACTCACATTAGATATTTTGAATTAATATGATTAAACTAATAATAATATCTAAGATATTTATAACTTTATCGATCCGTCAACGAAAATTTCGCAAACCGTTTACAAAACAGATCTGATTCCTCTCATGTGTCACGGCTCCTCTCCCCTCTCTTAGGCCTTGATATTTTCATTTTTTTTCATTATTATAACATAATATCTAGATATTTAATTTAATTAACTTAATATCTAATTAATTATCTTATTATAATAATAAAACCCGAGTCAATTCCGTAACAACAATTTCAAAACCCGACTCCATACTCCCTCTATATTTACACGGCTCCCTCATCAACATTACTCACCAACAACTTTTCATTTTACAATCAATCAAATTAAGATCTAAATAACACTTTCTTTAATCGGTCTTGAGCGTTCTTCGTCGTTCTTCATCCGTTCTTCGTCGTTCTTGAGCAAAATCATCATAAAACCTTCATTTCTTAATTAAATCCGTCCAATATATTTCTAGAATCTCCTCCTCCTCTCTCCAATCTTCTAGTACGGTGTTATATTCAATGCCGTCAAAATCGTTTTCACATTTAGATTTGGCAAATCAAGTTTTTTTTTTTAAGTTTTATAATGTTTTTCTTGTCATTTCTTATAGGGGAAGATTTTGAAGACGGCTTGGAGCCTCGTAATATTTTGGTGAAAGATTAGAAGACGGGT
>JAIUZE010066777.1:0-12422 GCA_022085475.1 Heliosperma pusillum
AAAATAATAAAATCCCAAAGTTAGTCAAGTGGCTCAGATTAACTTGACAAAGACAAAACCATATCGTATAAGGTTCTGTTTCTCTATTCAACAACACCTTATCTCATAATGTATGTTAGAGAAGTTAACTCGTGAAACTATTTCACAATACTTTTGGTGAAAATCAAAGTCAATACTTAGATATTTATTGTTACGATTTGGTCGTACGTCCACTATCTAATACTCTTGGTGGTTAACTACTTCATATTGAAGCTCTTTGAACTTTTCAAAGATTTCTCTTAGCACCTCATTAAGTAGAATCAGACATAATATCTACTTAAGTCGTCGGTAAATAAAGTGAAGTAGTCATTACCATATGTGGTTGTGTTTGTTATTGGACCACACATATTCTTATGTAATATGGCCAATAACTCACTAGTTCGATTTCCTTTTCAATAAACGGGAACGAATCATCTTGCCTTGAATACAAGATTCGCACACACCGTAAGATTCAAAATCAAATGTTTTAGGGATACTAGTCTATACTAGCCTTTTAATGTGCTACACAGTCCATAATCAAGATTAGATCTGGGTCACCAATTTTGAGCCTTTTACAATCTATATGACAAGTAATTTTAGTTTTAGGTGAAGAATATAATTACTTTTGATTGATATGACATAACCATTGACCAAATATAGGTTTAAAAAGGAAACAATGCTTGTTCTATTCACAAAAGTGAAACATTTGTGTCGTACACTAAAGTGGATACTATATTCTTCATTTAGAGGTCGTGTACATAATAACTTTTATTAAAGTATACCTCTAAATCGAAAACTAGATTGATTACATTATAACTTTTATATGTCTCTATAGAAATAAAAACTACAATAGTTCTATTTCCCTTGTAGGTCGACATTTAATCATGGCTAGTCGTCGCACGAATCATTATTATATGCATTGAATACATCGATGAAAACCACAATGGGTATCTAATACCCAAAACTTGCAATTATGTCGATCATATAGATATTATGGGTGAAAATAGTACACCAAATTTCTAACTCTTTAAAAAACTTGGGGCAGATTCTTTTCTTGTATCCTACACTGTAAGAATAGAATCATCAAAGGTTGGGTTTGACACCTTGCTTGGATTTTGACTTTACTATTCAATATAGACTTGCCTTTTTCCCTTCCCTTGTGCCAACATCGTGCCAACCTACTCTTGAACCTCGTCATATTCTTAACAATCAAGAATAAAACATCTTTCCTAGAGCTCCCACTCACTTTCACGAATCTCTATTTAGACCAATAGATTAGAAATATAATGAAGACTTTTCTTCATTTTATTCATGGTTTTACCTTCAAAAGGATAAACCTTTCATAAAGTGACTACGGTATTTGGTTAATCATGATTTCAAATAAATCGAGAAACATAGTCGTCCCAACTGATTTGGCCTCTTTTGAGGTAAGCCCCGATAAGGATCATAATGACGACATACCACAAAAAAAAATTACAAATATTTTCGTTGGAGCAAAAAGATTGATGCACCGTTGTAATAAGATGATGTCACTAAAACAAAATCAAAACGTTTTTTTACTAAGTGTGACTTATTCATATACTCTTCTTAAGAGACATTTGCGATGGTGAATATGAGGATCAAAAGAAAAATTCATTTTGCCATTAGCTACGGTGGTTTAAACGGAGATCCCAATCAAAATGCTACCGTATAAAATAATGGAAACTCCTTTCCACGATTGAACGGATTTACAAGTTCGTAGAAGGAAAAATATTTGTCATTGTGCGAATATCATAAATATGAACGGAAAATAAACATTCATTGCTTAAATATAATTTACTTGTAAAACAATTTTAAACAAGTCACTTATATAATGACCCCTCACGAATTTATATAAGTGATTCCAAGACACATATTTAGACAAAAATAGTCATCGTATGCTACCTTTATCTAAAAATGGTAAGTCAATATTTGACTGATTCTACCCTTAGAACTCTTGGTTGACGGATTTCAACTAAATCCATTTCCTAGTCCCGATAACGCTTATCACGTTGAGTCCAATCCAATTTTGGCGTGTGATCGTATCACCCTACTTACCCGAGGTAAAAAGGGACCTACGAGCATGGTAGCCCTAATGAACACGGGATTCATAGGTGTTACAAATTGGTAAGGCTAATCTCAATTTTTTAAGTCATGTGAGAGGTCTTGTCAATTTAATTATTAATACCCTATAAGCGAACTAAGTCGGTGAATTTTTAATAACTTTGAATTGACAATCGAGAAATAAAAATGCATGTTGTCGATTTTGGCATGAATGGAAAACGTAAAGCAAGCAAATAATAAATCCTAGTATGGCCACCTAGCTAATCTAATTAACTAGTAGATTACAAAATCAGAAACCAACTCCTTGGCCCCTTGCCTCTTCATTGAACACGCTCCAAAAGGCACCGTTTTTTGGAACACCGACATCAGGAATCTTCGTCTTCATAATAATTAATTACGAAAGATACAAATAATTCCTATTATACATTTGATCTAAAAATGAAATTAAATTATTACAAACGGCGATACAAGATCGCAAATAAAATTACAACCGAATCGGCATTCCTTTACATTACGGGTAATACCGATTAAAATAATCTAGGCCATACTAGGTACAACTTGCATTAAAATTTAAACAAATGACATTCATTCATTCAACAATAACAAAATAAATAAAATGCTAAAAAATATGCCAAAATCGTCCTTAACACTTATCATGCTCATTCAAGCTCAGTTTTATGGATTTTATCAATTTTTAACCATTAAAAATCAATAATCAACACTTAAATCATATTTAAACTCAAATTAATTATCTAAACTGATTTAGAACTCAAAATTAGTCCCCACTAACTTTTTTGTATTTAATTAGTTCGAATTCACCGTATTTGCTAAATATAGAGGTTTAATCATAACATTTATGAAATAAAACAAAAATAAAATATAAAACTCATAAAAATTTGAAACCAAAAATTATATATTCTGGAACATTTCCAGCAATTCCCAAAATAAAAACATTTGCTCAAAATGTGACAACCCTCGCGAATGCGGAAATAAAACATAACAAGGATGTGATTTATATAGCGGAAAATACGGGTTTTTAAAACTTTTTACATGCTAAGATAAAAATACGAGGAATGTCAAATAATTACAAACCAAAGTAGAATATACTACAAAGAGACGAAGTCTCTCAAAATGTTATCAAATATCAAAGTTATTAGCAATTTAGCTAAACAACGTCTAGAGGTGATTCATCCAGGCCAACGCCCGCTAGCTCACACCCGAACCCACAATACCACAAGCAAAAAGCCATCCAATCAAGCAACCTGTTCATCCATGAAAGACATGAACGCCACAGTCAGTGGGGGAGTAACTCCGGGTTCTCCCAGCCATATCACAATAAACATACTTAAACAGTAATACAAAATAGAAGCATGCATATATAGATATACATGTGAAATACGAGAAAGATAAATAGGCAATTCAATATATAAAGATATAGGTACATGAAATACAAAACCGTAACCATCATATGATAGAAAGACTTGGGGAAGACACTCTTAGGCAACCATACACTCACTAGGGCTTGCATCTCACCGTTAGCGGCATAAGTTTGATAAGATTGAGACTCGACAAACAAACCATGCCAAGTCATCCAACGATCACAAGTAAACAATCATATAATCATCCATCCAAACGTACAAATACGTTGACAACATCTCTCATGGTAAATGACACGCACTAGCACCGTGTACATGGCAACTATGATTAAAATCGCATCCACGGGATAAACATTTCCTTGGACGCATACACGATGCAATACTTTTCGTATATGTAGACTAATTTCCTTCCGGTAGGACGACGATATAAATATCCGATCCTAGTCGAAACCTGGCCAGACTCTCGGAATAACATTTTCCGATTCGACATGCGATAAACATTTCGCATCCAAGACTCGGTCAATCATAGACGCCGAGTACCCCAAATTTGGTCAACCTTCACGAAAGAGGCGGAAAAGAGCACCAGCATCATAACAAGCGGTACACTACATGCAATGACACCACCTCGCAAGTATACAACATTTGACGGCCGGGTCGATCAACGCAAAGCGTTCGCCTCCCAACAACGTCGTCATATGCCCACTAACACATGCAATTAAGCAGTAAGGATACACTCCTCGTTCCAACATTCCAGCCTTACGAACGTGGAGGTAGCCAGGGGAATGAGAGTACAAAGCACATAACAAATAGTGCTCAAACCAATAATATGAGTAAAACCGACTCAAAGTGGGACATATCAAAAACCGTCACAAAACATGCGATACAAGCGAATGGGATATCATATATTCGAAACATTAATATTTAAAGTCGTTACGTAAATTTATACGATAAACGAATCATCGGAAATATTATAAATGAAAACATAAGAAAGAAAAGTAAATTGAATTCCAGCATGTGCCAGCCGGTCAAGGGGACCGGCTGCCGGCTACCCGGCTGGCACCCATAGTAACAATTGAAAACCAACCAAAAAGCAGCGTGTCCCAGCCGGTCAAAGGGACCGGCTGCCGGCTACCCGGCTGGGACCTAAGTCATACGAGAAAAACAAAGGTAAATTGGGGTGTGTCTCAGCCGGTCGGCCGGCTGAGACATAAGGCATTAGTAAATTTTTACGTAACAACAATTAATATCCAGCCACTCCCCAGCCGGTCAGCTGACCGGCTGCCGGTCGGCCGGCTGGGGTCAAATATGCACAAAAACATCAATTTTTCACTAAGGCTCATTATACAACAACATCATCTAACATCACAATTCATCCATTGTCATTATCAATTATCAACTAACAACAACCATCATCAACAACGCAATTCATATGATTACTAATCCTATTCTAAATACGATAGTAACATAGAAAACACATTAGAACACGTAAAGATATCGAGTAACCCTTCACCGTTACCTTTTCGCGTCTTCAATCCTCGTCGAGGTCCTCTTCTATCAAATAGTAGTCCTTGTTGAGGTCTTAGAGGTCACCACCTACAATTAGATAATAAAAGATGAATATAATTCACCTTTGAGAAAGACGGATAAATTAAAAAGCGAGAAAGATGGTAATTTTATTACCAATTAAGATAGAGGAGGATGAGAGGGAAAGAATAAGACGAACTTTAGTGAATTTGAGCGAGTAACAAAGGAGTAG
This sequence comes from Heliosperma pusillum, assembly GCA_022085475.1. Lineage (NCBI taxonomy): Eukaryota > Viridiplantae > Streptophyta > Magnoliopsida > Caryophyllales > Caryophyllaceae > Heliosperma > Heliosperma pusillum. The sequence goes on from JAIUZE010066777.1 coordinate 5,233, forward strand.
TGACGATAATAAGCTTGATCAAATATGGAGGTTAGGGTTTTGGGTGGTTACTTGGTGAGGAAGAAGAAGATATTGAATGAGAGGGAGCTTAGGGTTAAGGGGAGTAGTGTAAGAGAGTAAGTGGAAAATTTCATGGAAAAAGCCCATAACGTTTTAAGACGTAACTTACTCGAAATCTCGCGTAAAGTCCGAAAACGAACTCGGAAATTCTAAAAAAGATACAGGAAATAAAATTCTAGACTAAAACTAAATTTCGCTGAAAAGTATCCGTAAAATATTTTTACTATAAAAATAGGGTACGTTTGCGGGTGTTACACAAAAATTTAAATTAGTTTTATGAACAAATAACTTTGTATTCAACGGTTTTATCAAATAAAAACCATTAAATATAGTAAAATAGTGAAACAAATTATAAAATTGTACCAAGATGATATAAATCCGATTATAAAATGTACCAAAAATTTTCAAGACCAGAAAAGGACGTTTCATTTTTATGAAAATAATAATCTCACTTTATTGACTTTTATCTCATAAAAATCAATAATCATGCAAAAATTAATTAAAAGTCACGAAATTTTATATATAGTATGTACAACATGCATGTGAGATCATATAAACAATTCATGGCAAGAATCAACATGCAACTATTTTTAGTTAACTTTTAACATAAAACATGCATATTAACATGATTTAAAGGCCATAAATCAAAATAAATAGCAAATCAATCCCTAAAATCATCAAATTTTACCACAACCATTTTGAGGTAAGTAGGTACGCATGCAAATCAAAATTTTTGTGCAAACCAACTTTTAACACAAATTTTCAATTTTACCCAAGTTATCGTATAACTCGATTTTAATGCTTAAAATCAACATTCATGTAACAATTGAGCTCTGATACCACATGAAAATCCTAGACCTCTAATTAGAGTCTTCTAATTAGTTCATTAAATTACATTAACTTAATTATTTAGGATCTAGTTATCATGCATGCAAATATAAAAGCATAAAAGAAAAGATAAGACGAAAATATCCTTACATTGGGAATTTTCGGTTCAATATGGGCATAATAAGAACTCATTATTATTGTTATTGTGACACCCTCAAATTTGCGGAAAGAAAAAAAATAATTTAAATAAATAAAAGATGAGAATACGTTTCTAATAGGTTCACTTTAGTGAAAATCGGTACATTTTAAAACCGGAACCTACTATTAAATATATTCATCATAAGAAGGTGTCTTAAATAAAAAGGTTCATAACAAATAGGAAATAATATTATACAATAAAAAAGTATCTGAAACGGGAGACATATCTCCCGTATAAATACAGAAATAAAAGAGTGTATAATAATATACAATCCTAAGAACCGAATATAGGTCCAAGGTAAATACTTCGCTCGCTATCTCGTCAATGTACCCAATGTATGCATCACAAACCTGCCAACCGCATTAAATATAAACACGGAAGCCACAGTCAGTGGGGAGTGACTCCGAGTTCTCCCAGCCACGAAATGTCGAGTTTAATTAAACATGAATAACATAAAAGCAATGTATATGAACAAATACAAAACCTTAACATATTGATATGCTTTTCATGTTAGGAAACAAATAACTAACATATAACCTAGCATATGAAAGCTATCATGTGAATCCGTTAACAACCTATAACACGAGGTAGGGAAGCTGGTATGCTAGCTCAGAGGTTACCTTTAAAACATGGCCATGATACACTCAACCCTAATCATACAAGATATCATGTGAATCAGTTAACAAACGGTAATCCAAACTCTATCAACCTTAGCCGGCTTGCATCTCACCTTCTAAGATTCATAGAATCATACAAACCTGAAAGACCAATACTTCTATAAACAGGCATAAGTTCCTAGCACGGCCCATAGTCGATTGTAACTCGAGGCTATACCACAAGGTAGGAAAACATCCTAGTCCTAGACTGATCAGACCTAGCGACAACAACTATTCCATTCCCCGTCCCAGGACATAACCGTACATGAGAAACTCTACTAGGCGACCCCCTAAGCAGAGATGGCTAGTACTTAAGCTGGCTCCATTCCCAAAGTGGAACTCTTAGGCAACCATGCCTCGCCTTGGATATAAACCCTCCAAGCCGGGACACAAAAGCTATCGACGGTGAACATATACTCGTTAAAGACAGTACTTGCCTATCTATGTCATGGTCCAAGATACTCATTTAGAATTAGAATGGTCCAGACGCCATATACTCATAATTCTCTATGGGTACTTAGTCAACACGACATATATCATAAAATCAAACAGTCACGGAAAGAACTTCCTATCATGTGACTAATTGCATATAAATAATAATCAAATATCATATCGCCTCATATCTACTCAGGTAAATTCATTAATTAAATACAACTTACTTGAAGACAAATCCCCGACCCGAGTCCCGCGACGGGTCATCAGTCAAAACGGGGCTGACTAGATCTTAGTTTGACCAAACCCGTTTGGTCAAACCGGCTAGAAACAGAGTCTTTATCACATAGACTTAAACATAAAAATCAACATATTCGTTACATGTTATTTTATTAACTTCTAACATGTGAAATTATTATATCGTACCAAAACCCGTTTGACTTAAAGGATATCAAATTAAACTACGATCTCGTATTATAATTTCTAACATGTGAGAAATAATAATTTTATGAAAAACCTTTTAATTAAATATTTTACTTATTAATATTTTTCACTTGCTAATTATTACAAAACGCGATAAAATAACAATAACTCAAAAACCGTCACAAGTCCAACAAAGGGACCCACGGGCTGATTTGGGCCAGATAATACACGGGCCTGGACTGGGCCCCACGGCCTGGTTTTAGGCTGTTTTGACTTTTTAATCGATTTTACTAAAAACCGTTTCTTAAAATTTCCCGCATGCTTAACATACTTAAACCCGTCAAAACAACAACCAAACAATCAAACATTGACACAACACCCATGGACCAAATCCGGACCAATCCAGACCGGACCAGGACCGGCCTGAACCGGCCTGAACCGGGCCTGAACCGGCCGGTTTGGGCTGGTTTCTCCGGCCACCTATTCCGGCCACCACCCTCATTCACACCATATTATTTCTAACATGTTTTAATTAATCAACAACCATTTTAACATCCAATTCAACCATCATTCATACAAAAATCATGATTATTAACAAATCATAAAAATATTTCAAGAACACTAACATATTAAAAATTCCATACAACACAAAAATCATACTACTTATCATGTTACTACTAAAAATCCATCAATCATAATAACATGAACAAAAACAAAAGATGAACCAAAAACTAAAGAAACAAAAGCTATGTAACATATATTCGCCGAGTAACTCGGAATCGTTACCTTAGCTAGCAAGATCAATTAGCACCAAAATAAGAAGTATAAAATAAGAAACCCGTCTACTAATCTTCACCCAAAATATACGAGTCTCCAAACTCGTCTTCAAAATCTTCCCCTATAAGAAATGACAAGAAAAACATTATTAGAACTTAAACTTGATTTTCCATAATTAAATGTTGAAAACGATTTTGACGGAATTGAAAATAAACCGTACTAGAAGATGGAGAGCGAGGAGGAGATTCTAGAAATATAAGTTAGGACGGATTTAATTAAGAAATGAAGGTTTTATGATGATTTTGCTCAAGAACGACGAAGAACGGATGAAGAACACGAAGAACGCTCAAGAACGATTAAAGAAAGTGATAATTAGATCTTAATTTGATTTATAGAAAAATGAAAAGTTGTTAGTGAGTAAAGAGGGTTGGGAGTGCCGTGTAATTATAGGGAAAAATGGATGTCGGGTTTTGAAATTGTTGTTACGTAATTGACTCCGGTTTAATAATTATTTTACGGTAATCGATTAAATATAATTCGATATTAAGTTAATTACACTAAATATCTAGATATTATGATATTGTAATCAAAAGTAATGAAAATATCAAGGCCTAAGAGAGGGTAGGAGAGCCGTGTGGTATGGTGATTGTCGGGTCAGTTTTGTAAACGATTTGCGTAATTTCCGTTGACGGATCGATAAAGTTGAAAATATCTAAGATATTCCTATTAGTTTAATCAAAAGAATTAAAATATCTAATGTGAGTGGAAAACGATGACATGGGCGCGTGACTCATGCCAAAGTCGAGTTTCGGATTTGTTTCGGGATTTACGATGAGTCGGGAATAGTTAAATGATTCCGGGGTTTAAACCGTAAAACCTTATTATAAATTCCGAATAAATTCAAAATAATTTTATTAAATTATCATAAATTCTAATAAATCTAAATAAAAATAAATCAAAAATATTATTTTTTTAAATAAAATTTCGGTCTTCAAACTGATAAGGCGAGTCGGGAAAAAGTCAACGAAAGTCAAAGTTGACTGAAAGTCAAGAAAAGTCAAAGATGACTTAAAAGTCAAGAAAAGTTTATGACGACTTAAAAGTCAAGAAAAGTCAATGACGACATTAAAAAGTCAAGAAAAAGTCAAAGACGACTTAAAAGTCAAGAAAAGTCAAATATGACTAAAAACAGTCTTTTCATGAAATCTCTCAGAAATTCCAAATACGAACGCGGAATTTCAAAATAAGACTCGGAACAAAAATTCCTATTTTAAAAACTTAAGTTCTACTGAAAAGTGTTAGTAAATATTTTTACTAGAAAAATCGGGTACTTTTCGGGTTGGTACAATCACCCCTCCTTTTAAAAAGTTTCGTCCTCGAAACTTAGAAGAAGGAAAGTAACATATATGTAGGTCTATTTCAAACTGTTAAAAATATACTTGTAATAAAAATATAGGGTCTTATCAATGGGGCGGAAGATTCTCGTCTGAAGTCAAGAATCTCATCGTCCAAGTCAAAGACTTTAAAAGATACATTTTAGCATCAAATAAATGAGAAAACTAGTTATCGAACGTCTCCAATAACAAGTCTCAACACTCCTTGACGGTAAAATACTTGAAATCATAAAACAATTCCACCAAAGGCAAACACTTCTCCCAAGAAGTGTGAAAGTCTAAAGCACAAGCTCGGAGAAGATCTTCCAAAGTTTGGATCGTCCTCTCAGTTTGACCATCAGTAGCGGCATGAAAAGCTGTGCTCATCAACAATTTACTACCCATGGCTTCTTATAAAGCCGTCCAGAATCGGGAACCAAATCTCGGATCACGATCTGAAACTATATCTTTAGGAACTCCATGGTAGCGTACTATCTCTTTCACATAGGCAATAGCTAAGGCCTCTATCCTCCAAGATTCATTGATAGGCACGAATCTAGCACACTTGGTTAGACGGTCTACAATAACCCAGATGGCATTCTTTCCACTAGAAGTACTAGGTAAAGCCATCACGAAGTCCATAGAAATAGACTCCCATTTCCAAAGAGGAATTTCCAAAGGTTGTAGCAAACCTCCGGGTCTTTGATGTTCGATCTTCACCTTCTGACAAGTAAGACATTTACTAACATACTCCTTTACTTCAATCTTCATCCTAGGCCACCAAAACTGTGGTCTCACATCTTTATACATTTTGTCACCGCCAGGATGAATAGAATAAGGAGAAAGGTGAGCTTCATCAAGTATCTCTTTCAACCGGCACTTCTCGGAACATAACATTCTACCATGGTAACGAAGGTAGCCATCATTATCCACCACACAATATTTAGCTTGCCCAAGTAATATCTTTGCTCGAATGGCGATAAAAGTAGCATCCTCCGGTAAACAAGTACGAATCTCTCGATAAAAATCAGGTTCCGCAGGCAAAGCACCAAGATAATCAAATCCCTTCCCAACAAACTGTATCTGAAGCTTCTGGAATTCGGTTACTAGTTCATCGGGTAAAGTACCAAGAGCATTCAATGAAGGACTAGTCTTTCTACTCAAAGCATCTGCCACAACATTTGCTTTTCCTCGTGATAAATCAACTAGCATCATAACATCACCAACTCTAACCATCTTCTCTGCCTCATGTCAACTCTTTCGGGTAAAAATGCACCTCAAGCTCTTATGATCGGTATAGATTCGGCAATGAACTCCAATAAGATAGTGTCTCCAAGTTTTTAAAGCATGTACCACAGCTGCTAACTCAAGCTCATGAGTCGGGTAGTTCACTTCATGAACCCTGAGTTGTCGAGAAGCATAAGCAATGACTTTTCTATTCTGCATCAAGACACATCCCAACCCATGCTTTGAAGCATCACAATATACATCATAATCAGCTTCATCATCTGGTAAAGTTAAAACCGGTGCGGTAGTCAATCTCTTCTTTAATTCCAAGAAGGCAATTTCACATTCATCGGTCCAGATATACTTTGCTTCTCTTTAGCAATTGAGTCATCGGTCTTGCTAATTTGGAAGAAATCTTTCACAACGACGATTAATAACCCGCTCTAAACATAAGGGAAACTCCGAATCTCGGACACATTTTTCGGACTTTTCCAATCCACAACCGCCTCAATGTTAGCTGGATCGACCATAACACCGTCTTTGGAAATGACATGACCAAGGAAAGATACCTCGGGCAACCAGAACTCACATTTGGAGAACTTTGCATACCACTTTTGGCGTCGAAGAACACCCAAAATGGTTCGAAGGTGATCGGCATGTTCTTCCTTAGATTTCGAAAAGATCAAAATATCATCAATAAATACCACCACACATTTATCGAGGTACTCCCTGAAAGTACGATTCATCTGATCCATGAATATTGCGAGAGCGTTGGTCAAACGGAAAGGCATCACATTGAATTCGAAATGACCATACCTCGAGCTAAAAGCAGTCTTGGGCATATCTGCTTCCCGAACGGGAATTTGATGATAACCCGATCTAAGATCAATTTTTGAAAAAGTAGAAGCACCTCGTAGCTGGTCAAAGAGATCATTGATACGTGGAAGAGGATATTTGTTTTTGATTGTAACACGATTCAATTCACGGTAATCAATGCACATCCGCATAGAACCGTCTTTCTTCTTGACAACTAGTACGGGCGCACCCCAAGGAGAAGCACTAGGCCTTATAAAGCCTTTCTCAATCAAGTCATCAAGTTGGATTCTCAACTCTTTCAACTCGGAAGGCGCCATACGATAAGGAGCCTTGGCAATTGGTCCAGTTCCAGGAACTATATCAATAGAGAATTCAACATCCCTTTCAGGAGCAATCCCG
>JAIUZE010066778.1:0-24461 GCA_022085475.1 Heliosperma pusillum
TTTTTTTACTGTTTTTCGGTTTTTGATTAAACCGTGAGAAATCAATAAAAAAAAAAAAAATTTTTTTGGTACTGGTACTGTTCACGTGAACAGTGACCCGTAGAGAAAAAAAAAATTTGTTGGTTTTTTTTTTTTGACATTATAAAGATAATGTTTGTTTGTTTGTTATTGTGAAAAGGTTTACAATAATGATACCCGATTATTTTAAAAAGGTTTAAAATAAAAATGGATTATGGAAGATTAAAATTGTTGTGGGCAATTAAGGAATTGTCACATAATTTTGATCGGTTTGAATGGTGGTTTGGATAATTAATCCACATAATTAATGAATTATGTTTTGTAGTATTAATTTATATAGTTGATGCATTTTTGTTGAATGAATGAATGAATGGTTTATTTTACGCATTTTTGCAATTGGTTGAAAAATGTAATACCTAGTGTGGCTTTAGTTAATCATGTTTTCGTAATGATGAAAACATGGTTTGGTTGTAATTTTGAGATCTCGAATCTCCTTTTATTTTTCTTTTAATTATGTTTTGGAATTAGAATGTAAATAGGTTTATTTTGTAATTTTTAAATGTAATTTTAAGAAGACTAGATACGGAGATCGGATGCTCACTCCCGCTACATGGACCAAGATGAGACAAAGTCAAGCTTTTCGGGTCCATAAGGATGGATTCCAAACTTGTATTTACTGTTTTTTGGTAGATAGGCCACACTAGGACCGTTGTAATAGTTTACGTATTTTTCCGTCCTTTTGTTTTTCATTCACATGTTAAATAATTGCATCATATTCCGCCTAAACCAAACCACCTAAATTGCATGAAAAAAGATTCATATAGTTTTGAATTTTCATCTTAGACATACAGATGTCACTCGTTCATAGGGCCATCACCTTAGTCTAAATCATTCACGAAATGCTAGAAATTTTGTTCACTTAAAATGAATTAAATTTAAGATGATGGGATCTTCCTCTAAAATGAAAATTGAGATTAGTCTTTATAGGGAAAACTACTATGAACCCCTTCTTCGTCGGAAGTCATAATATGACCCCTTCTACGTTGGGTAAGTAGTCAGTGTTGACCTATTTTTCCTCAACATTGTAGTCCGAGTAATATCTCAGGATTATAATGGACTATAAGATAGAATTTACAGAAATTTATCGACCGAGAATTCTAAAGGTAGAATTAGCCTAGAGGTTGGCTTATCAATTTACAGAAATTGAGTCTTGGGATCATTTATATAATTCTTGAGGGAGGTCAATTGTATAAATGCATGAGTCATCGCATTAAACAGTTTTTTGCATAAAGACTTAATTTTAAAACGATGAAACTTATCATAATTTTTCTACTTTTCACAGTTTCTTGAATCCGTTATATAAAGATATAACTGCAAAAATAACAAATGGCTGGACGTATAGACGACCCAATGCCAAGTGCTACACTCGCTCGCGAGTCCTGGCTAAAGATCTTTATGGACAACATGAATCAGTCCACGCGACTGAAGAATGATGGGTCCAACTTTGCGGACTGGGAGGCGGAATTACGGAATGCTGCAATTGCTGACGGTAAGCTCAAGTACTTGACTGAGCCTCTACCGACTAACCCAGGCCCCAATGCAGGAGCCAATGAATCATTTGCTTATAGTGATTTCGTAATGGAGGCGGGTGCGATAAAGAACGTACTCATCTTTTCAATGGAATCCAATTTGCAGAGGCGATTCATAGCCCAGGGTGCAAACAAGATTTTCACCACTCTCTCTAACGAGTTCTTGAAAGCTCCGAGGATCGTTAGCTATGAGTATACCTGTCGTTTCTTTGAAGCGAAACTCCAGAAGGGCCAAGCGGTTAGCCCACACATTCTTGCTATGATCGAGAATGTCGAGAAGCTGGAGGCTCTTGGTTGTTAAATCGATGAGAAGATCATTATTGATCGTGTACTCCATTCACTTCATGATGGTTTTGCCCTTTTCAGGGCAAATTACTATATGAATGATATGAAGAAGAGTCTTCATCAGCTCCACTCACTCCTTGTACAGACAGAGAGTGATCTGAAATTGAGTGGGAGCGTGAAACAGGACGTTCTCATGATTAACAACAAGGGTAGGGGTAAGGGCAAGGCTCAAGCTGACCTAGCTGTAGGGAAGCCAAAGTTCAAAAAGCCAGGATAGGTCAAGAGTGGGCCTGGTGAGACTAGCGGTAGCTCACAAGGCAAGACAAAGAGCAAAGATAACGTGGAGTGCCACCAATGCCACAAGTCTGGGCATTGGAGGCGGAACATCACCGTGTATGCTGAAGACGTAAAATCAGGCCGCGTCACTCCTGTTGGTACGTCATCTTTTATTCATATGATTGAGATTAACCATGCAAGTTTCGGAACTTGGGTACTAGTTACTGGTTGTGGTTCTCATCTGTGTAATCATTTGCAGGGCCTAAGAAGCATCACAACTCTCGCAAAGGGTGATGTGGACCTGCGGGTGGGGAATGGAGCTAGAGTTGCTGCCATTTCAGTGGGAACATATGTAATCCAACTCCCTAGTGGTTTTGAGTTATTACTGAATAATTGTTACTATGTACCCAGTTTATCTAAGAACATTATTTCAGTTTCCGTACTTGATAAGGACGGATTTTCGTTTGTAATAAAGGATAATAGCTGTATTTTCTCTTTGAACGATATGATTTATGGTAAAGCTGTTTCCATAAATGGAATATATGTGTAACAACCCGAAAAGTACCCTATTTTTCTAGTAAAAATATTTTACAGATACTTTTCAGCAAACTTAAGTTTTAAAATAGAATTTATTGTTTCGAGTCGTATTTTGAAATTCCGAGTTCGTATTTGGAATTTCTGAGAGATTTCATGAAAATCCTGTTTTTAGTCATCTTTGACTTTTCTTGACTTTTAAGTCGTCTTTGACTTTTCTTGACTTTTTAAGTCGCCTTTGACTTTTCTTGACTTTTTAAGTCGTCATTTACTTTTCTTGACTTTTAAGTCATCTTTGACTTTTCTTGACTTTTAAGTTGACTTTGACTTTCGTTGACTTTTCCCGACTCACCTCGTAATTTTAAAGACCGAAATTATATTTGAAAAAATAATAAATTTAATTTATTTTTGTTAAGATTTATTTTAATTTATGATAATTTAATATAATTATTTTGAATTTATTCGGAATTAAAGAATAACTTTTATGATTTAACCCCAAACGTCATTTAACTATTCGCGAGTCAACTTAAGTCCCGAAACAAACCCGGAACCCGACTCTTGCATGAGTCACACGCCCCATGTCACCTATTTTCCACTCATGTTAGATCTTTTAATTAATATGATTAAACTAATCATAACATCTAAGATATTTGTAACTTTATCGGTCTGTCAACTTAAATTCCGCAATCGCTTAAAAACAGACCCGATTTCTCTTCTTTTCTCACGTCTCTTTCTCCTCTCTTAAGCTAGATATTTTCTTTTCTTTTGTTTACAATAACATAATATCTAATTAATATCTAGATATTTCATTAAACTATTATAAAACCGAATAATATCTAATTAATTACCGAAATATAATTATTAAACCCGAGTCAATCCCGTAACAACAATTTCAAAACCGACTCCATATTTCTTCTATATGTACACGGCTCCTCTCACACTTACTCACTAACAACTTTTCATTTTACAATAAATCAAATTAAGATCTAATTAACACTTTCTTTAATCGTTCTTCATCGTTCTTCATTCGTTCTTCGTCGTTCTTGAGCAAAATCATCATAAAACCTTCATTTCTTAATTAAATCCGTCCTAACTTATATTTCTAGAATCTCCTCTTCGCTCTCCATCTTCAAGTACGGTTTAATTTCAAATCCGACAAAATCGTTTTCAACACTTAATTATGGAAAATCAAGTTTAAGTTCTAATAATGTTTTTCTTGTCATTTCTTATAGGGGAAGATTTTGAAGACGAGTTTGGTGACTCGTATATATTAGGAGAAGATTAGTAGACGGGTTTTTCTTTACTTCTTATTTTGGTGCTAATTGATTTTACTAGCTAAGGTAACGATTCCGAGTTACTCGACGAATTAATGTTACATACCTTTTATTTTGTTCATATTTTTGTTATTTATGATTGTTGGTAATTGCATGATAAGTAGTAATGATTTGTATGTTGTATGGAATTTTTATGACATGTTTTGGTTCTTGACATATTTGAATGATTTGTTTATAATCATGATTTTTGGTATGGATGGTTGTTAAAATGATTGTTTGATAATTAAAACATGTTAGAAATAATTTAGAGTGAATGTTGGTGGTGGCCGGTGGTGGCTGTTTTGGTGGCTGGAAAAACCGGGCCAAACCAGGCCGGTTCAGGCCGGTTCAGACCCGGTCCAGCCCGGTCTGGTTGGTCCGTGTTTGGTCTTTGTGGTTTGTGTCGATGTTTGATTGTTTTGTTGTTGTTTTGACGGGTTTTAAAGATGTTATGCATGCGGGAAATATTAAGAAACGGTTCTTAGAAATGATGAACAAAACCGGTCCAAAAATGAATCGTGGGTCCCCTTGGACTTGTGACGGTTTTTGAGTTATTGCTATTTTATCGTGTTTTGTAATATTTAGCAAGTGGGAAATTTTAATAAGTAAATTATTTAATTAAAAGCTTTTCAATATATTATTATTTCTCACATGTTAGAAATTATAATACGTGATTGTAGTTTAATTTTATATCCTTTAAGTCAAGCGGGTTTTCGTATGGTTTTAATAATTCACATGTTAGAAATAGAATGAAATAACATGAAATGATTGTGATATTCTTATGTTCAAGCCTCGATGGCTAAGACTCTGTTTCTAGCCGGTTTGACCAAACGGGTTTGGTCAAACTAAGATCTAGTCAGCCCCGTTTTGACTGATGACACGTCGCGGGACTCGGGTCGGGGATTTGTCTTCAAGTAAGGTTGTATTTAATTAATGAATTAGCCTTAGTAGATATGAGGCGATATGATATTTGAATATGATTTATATGCAATTAATCACATGATAGGAAGTTGTTTCCGTGAATGTTTGATTATATGGTTGGTGTCGTGTTGACTAAGTACCCATAGAGAATTATGAGTATATGGCGTCTTGACCATTCTAATTCTAAATGAGTATCTTGGACCATGACATTGATAGGCCTTACTATCTTTAACGAGTATATGTTCACCGTCGATAGCTTCTGTGTCCCGGCTTGGGGGGTTTATATCCAAGTCGGGGTATGGCTGCCATTGCTTCCACTTTGGGGAATGGAGCCAGTTTAAGTACTAGCCAACCCTTTGGTGGATCTCCTTAGGGGTACTCATGTGATGAGTCTTGGATGCGATGTTTTTCCGCATTTCTCTGGGTCTGCGCAGTCTAGGATTAGGGTCGAGTTGTATCTTGGCCATGTTATTAGGGTAACCTCTGAGCTAAGATATGTGCTTTGGATCTGGGCCATGTTTTAAAGGTAACCGCTGAGCCCAGATGTGTGCTTGGTATTTTGGCCATGTCATTAGCGTGACCGCTGAGCCTAAATATTTAAGTATATCCTACCTCGTGTTATAGACTCGAGTTACAGAAGTCTTCTATTGACTGTACTAAGAACTTATGCCTGTTTGTAGAAGTATTGGTCTTTCATGTTTGATGATTCTATGAATCTTAGAAGGTGAGATGCAAGCCGGCGAAGGTTGATAGAGTTTGGATTACCGGTTGTTAACTGATTCACATGATTACGTGTTGATTAGGGTCGAGGGTATCATGGCCATGTTTTAAAGGTAACCTCTGAGCTAAAATACCAGCTTCCCTACCTCTTGTTATAGATTGATAAAGGATTCACATGATAGCTTTCACATGATAGGTTATATGTTAGTTAATTGTTGCATAACATGAAAAGCAATCATATATGTTAAGGTTTTGTATTTTCCATTATACATTGCTTTTGGTATTCATTGTTTTATTAAATCTCGACACTTCGTGGCTGGGAGAACTCGGAGTTACTCCCCACTGACTGTGGCTTCCGTGTTTATATTTAATGCGGTTGGCAGGTTTGTGATGCATACATTGGGTACATTGACGAGCTAGCGAGCGAAGTATTTACCTTGGACCTATATTCGGTTCTTAGGATTGTATATATTATACACTCTTTTATTTCCGTATTTATACGGGAGATATGTCTCCCGTTTTGGATAATTCTTATGTATAGTATTATTCTCCTTTTGTTTTGAACCTTTTTATTTATGACACCTTTGTTATGATGAATATATTTAATAGTAGGTTCCGGTTTTAAAATTTACCGATTTTCACTAAAGTGAACCTATTAGAAACGTATTCTCATCTTTTATTTAGTTAAATTATTTTTTTCTTTCCGCAAATTTGAGGGTGTCACAAACTATAACTGAAACAAATGAAGAAGGAACATCTTCCTGCGTCACATTTTGAGTTTGTGGCTCTTGAAATTCAGTAATTCAAATTTTCTCCCACTATGTCTTCTAGAAATAAACCCTTTTTTTAGGAAGACAGCATCACGAGCCACAAACACCTTGCTCTCATGACAATCGTAGAAGTAATTACCACGTGTTTCCTTAGGATAACCTACAAAGAAACATTTGTCGGATCGAGGAGCTAACTTATTGTCAGACTTGTTCTTGACATAAGCTTTACAACCTCATATTTTCATATACGACAAATTCGGGACTTTCCCTTTCCACAACTCATGTGGAGTTTTCTCAGCTGCTTTAGTCAGGCTTTTGTTTAAAGAAATCGTGACAGAAAGAATTGCAAAACCTCACATTTTCTATATGATGACCTTCATTAGTTAGATCTTGAACATAAATACCATTGATAGATTTGGTAGAACCATATATCATATTATCGAATGAAAAAGTACAACACTTGTTCTTTAATTACAAAAAGCAAAACCTTCTCTGTCTAATACAGAAATGGATATTATATCCTTACTAAGAGAAGATACAAAATAACAGTTTATTTAAGTACAACTCTAAGCTAGTGACGAGCTTAAAAGCGGTGTCGCTAATTCCGCTAATTAGCTAGGATCAAATAACAATTTATAACTCCTAGACCAACACAAACTATCTTAAATAAAGGTAGTAAAATGGTAAGAATAGGGTCAAACCCAAGAGAAGGCGGTAATAACTAAATTAATCTAATCTAGACTCTTGCAAAAAGACAATTAACAAAACTAATTACTAATTAATTACTCTAATCACAAATTAAGATACTCTTAAATTAATTACAAACTATGATATTCACAATGAGAAAACATATAGGATAACATCTTGGGAGAAAGTTTGACATGAGAATTGATTAGCAAGTCCAAAATTACCAACAAAAACTAAAGATTCAAATATGGAGAAACAACTTAGTGTAATTTTCCCAAGTTCCCCACAATTAACAAAGTAAAGACTCTTCCTTTCCTCTCTTCTCTAATTATCTAATACAAGTTTCTAAGAAATTAGTCAACATGGATTAAATCAACCAAGAATGACCCTTTACACCCCAATATACACCCATTAAAACATGAGCCCAAATCAAAGATGCCAGCTTTATGAACAAAACCAAAGAAACAAGCTAGAACCATGTAATAAAACACTAAACCATGTTCTAATTACACAATAAACCAAATTCCACTCAAAAGATTCCAACTTTAAACCAAGGTTACAATCTTTCAAGGTTGCTTCAACAATATCAAGACAAATTAACCAAATTTATCTAGACAAAGCACTAATTAAACAAACACTTGCTAAGATGGTTAGCCTCAACAACAATTCATTCAACAATGGAATTTAAACATGAGAAAATGGAATTAAATAGAGAAGAAGAGGTTCAAAAGGCCTTACAATGCTAAAAGGAGAGAACTTGTTCCAATTACACTAAGAAATGGAAGATTAGCTACCCATAATCCAAATATTACAACCCATTATGAAGTTCAACCAAATTACAAAACCAAAATGAAGAACAAAACTTGAGAGAATTCTAATGTGTTGTGTTGTGGAATGTTGTATTCAATGTTGTGTGTCTCTCTCTCTAAAATCTGATTCTTATATACCCTTGGTCCGAAAACCTAGGGGCCTTGAGAAATGGGCCTCCAAAGGACAAGACGGAGAATGAAGGAACGCATGCCTGAGACTAGGACGCTGGCAGCGCCCACGGACGCTGGCAGCGTCGTGGGACGCTGGCAGCGTTTCACGCTGAAACGCTGCCAGTTTTTCCCCTTGGTTGAGCGCCTTGACTTTCGTTGACCCTTTGGATTTTAGTCCCGCCTTGACTTCCATTGACCCTTTGGACTTGGTCTTCTTTTATTGATGATTTGTTTGTAGCCCACTCCAATTGTCGGGTTTAGGTCTCGGGTCTCGGGTTTGACTTTGACTTTTGTTGACTTCCGGGTTTGACTCTAAAAGTTGACTAAAAATACTAAATAACAACATAATTACAATGACTAAGGTTAGCATAAAACGATGCTAACGACCCGTAAAAAGTATAATAAACGAACCTAATAAATACTACTAGACACAACACATTTTGGCGTTGTCATCTAGATTTTAAACTAATTACATATGTTCCCACCGACATAGCTACCATCCTTGCTCCAATTCCCAAGCGGAGGTCAACTTCACCCTTGGCTAGTTGACGGATGCTTCTCATTCCCTGTAAATGATTACAAAGATGAAAACCACAACTCGTATCAAATACCCATGTGGTGAAACTTGTTTAAAAATTATGTCTATCATATAGATTTCAAATGATATTTTACCTGACGACGTCACACGTCCCGCCTTTTATCATCTAAATATTTGGGGCAATTCCTTTTCCACTGCCCAGTCCCGTCACAATAATAACATTTTTGTTCGGGTGTTGCCTCCTTCTTAGGTTTGGGTTGGCTATTCTCAATAGCCTTCCCCTTTTCCTTGGACTTGGGGTCTACCTTCTTCCCCTTAGTACCAACCCGTTTAAACTGTTGTTTACTTTTTGAATTAATGTTCAAAACATCTCTTCTTATACTCCCACTCGACATAAAATCCCTTTCAGTTTGTACTAAAAGTCCATGAAGTTCATGAATACTTTTATTCATGTTATTCTTGTAATTTACCTTAAAATTGGCAAATCCATCGTGAAGTGAATGAAGCACGCGATCAATTACAATTTCTTTGGAAATTGGACTTCCTAAAGTCTCGAGAGTTTCCACACACTCAATCATATTGAGTACATGGTCACTTACGGATTGACTATTTCCGAGACGAGCCTCGAAAAAACGCACTGTAGCATTGTATTGTTTGACACGAGGTGCTTGGGAGAACATACTCCCAAGTCTAGAATAGATTTCATGTGCAGTAAGAAGTGAAATACAACGAAGTTTTAAAAATGGATCTACAGCAAAGATTAAGACATTCTTAATCGAGTTTGAAATTTGCATGTATTCATCATATGAAGTTCTAGCTGCGGCAGTTGCCCTTGTCGTGGGTGAAGGAGGGGAGGGTCAACGATATATCGCAACTTTCCGTCAGCAATAGCAGCAGTCTTCAACTGCTCTACCCCACTCGACGTAGTTGCTTCCGTCTTTCTTTAAACATGTTTTGTCCATAAAGGACCTTAGCCAGGACTCTTTTGGAAGTGTAGCAGATGGTGTATCATTATGTTGAACTGGTGTACTAGTCGACATTTTGCAGATATATTACTACAAACAAAAAGAAGGAAATATAAGCATTTATCGTAAAATAAACTTGAAAAATCAAGTTATAAAAGCATTTATATAATGATCTCCCAATAAATTATATAAACGATCCCAAGATCCGTCTCTAATTAATCTCGAGCGCGGTGAGCCGATACATCCCAATTTTAATTAAATTCGGTGAGTTAACGTTTAACTGATTCTTCTCCTAGAATTCTTGATCGACAAATTTCTTCAAAGTTATCTTTAGCCCCGGAACTGAGACTCGTCTCTGCATCCCGTTGAGTCCAACCAACTTTGACGTGTAATAACTATTAATACCCTACTTACCCAACGTAAAAAGGGAACACCCCGCTGAGGCGAGCGTGGCCCTAATGAAGAAGGGATTCATAAGTGCTACTAATTGGTAAGACTAATCTCAATTTTAATATGTGAGAGATCTTGTTAAAAACCATCTATCACCCTTTTTAAGTGAACTAAATTGGCGAATCCATGACGATTTAATGACAACAAAATTAAAACGCACTAGTTTTGGCATTTGGCAATTTGGCATGGTGGAAACATATAAACACATATAGCATGCAAAATATAAAATGAATATCCTAATATGGCCACCTATCCTAGTTAACCTTATTAATTATTACAAAGGGTCTTCAAAATTACATTTCTTCAACTTCTTAAATCCGTTTTTTGGCCATCTTTGTCTTCGTCTTTTGGAACACCGTCTTCTCAAAAATAATTACATTATATAATCCTATTATACAATTTTCTACTAATAAATGAAAATAATTAATTAAACAAACGGGCAATACGAGATTGCTTAATTACAAATTAAACTAGTATTCCCTTACATTTCGGGTAATACTAATTTCTAACTTGGCCATATTAGGTAGAACATAATTCATCCAATGAATAAATAAAAAATAACATGATAATATGCAACATATTATTTACTATAAATAAACATGAAACATGCCAAATTGCCATTTTCATAATTAATCATATTAATAAAGCATTTCATTAATGGAATTTTAAACATTTTTAACCATTAAAAAATGTAAATCAACACTTAAACTTTATTTAAGTTCATACTAACATTCCAAACTGTTTTGGTACCTCAAAAATTAGTCTCCACTAATTTTTGAACAATATTAGCATGATTTGATCTATCTTGCTATTTATATCACAATTATCGCAACTTTTACGCCTTTTTTCCGAAATAATCATATAAAATAATGAAAATTCAAAATAAATAATTGTAAATTTTCTGGAAAATTACCAGAATACTAAATGGACCAAAATTAAAATTTAATAAATTTTAAACCATTTTTCATTATTCATTCGCATGTTTATCGGTTTTCATGTAAAAACTATATAATCATGCCAATAAATTATCAAAAATATAAAATAATTTTAAAAATCAAATTTTTATGATTCTGGAACATTTCCAGGTCTGGAAAAAATAAAATTGGCCCATTTATTTGTCGGTCATTTTTAATCATAATATAGTAATTATTTATTGATATTTATCATATAAAATCAATAAACATGCAAAAATTAACAATTTAATTTCTTAATTTTACATATACTAAGTAAAACATGCATACATGAGTATATTAAGATTTAATCATCAGATTTAACATGCAAATATTTGAACTTAACAATTAACCCAAAATAATGCATTTTAAGACACTTTTAACCGAAAAAAGAGCTAAAAATAGCAAATTAACTCCAAAAAAAATGAAATTAGACCCTAAACCTTTTAAGATCAGAATTAACATGCATGGAAAAATTCATTATAATCTAACCATTTTATCAATATTTAACCAATTTATCAAATAAATCGTCTTAAAGCTTATTAATAAACATGCATGCACAAACTAAGCTCTGATACCAATTGTTAGTTATGAAAACTAATATATTAGACTTTCTAATACTGAAATTAAATTACTATAATTTAATTATACATGATCTAGTGCATGCAAGTATGAATAAGTGTATAAAACTACAAATAAGAAGAAATTTCCTTACAAAGCTTTATGGAAATGGTATACTACAACTTTTGTAGTTTTACAACCTGAATATAAGAGCTCCTTAAATCTTAATCCAAAGTAGGATTACTCCTCCTTGTTGCACCCAAGGATTTGCCCCAAAACCCTAGTTTTATTAACTAGATAATAACTAAGACTAACCCTTAATAATACTACAAATATTACTACTTATTAGTAATATAAGATGTGTATTATATTTTGTGATTTTATGTGATGACGATGATGATGAAGATGAAGATTAAGATGAACAATTCAACTTATTGTTCTATGTTGAAAAAGGCCACCAAGTGCTAATAATGAACAATTTTTCTTCTTAATTCATCAAGTCACATGACCATGAATTGTTGTGGTATTTATAGGCAAATTAGGGTAGTGGAATGTGATGTAAACATCCACTAATGAGTGGAAGTATTGCCCAACAGTCACCTAATTGTGAGTGTGCATATTACGGTCTATATGATACTTAATTATCTCATATAATTAATTATTAATTAGACCATTTAACTATTATATGATACAAATAATTAAACAATATACACTTAATTTTTAAGTGATATTTGACCATTACATCAATATATAATGGGTCATTAGATACCCATTTTAGCTAATATTACAACTCCTTGTAGAATTTATTAGCTAATTACCACTACCTCACAATATATATAAATACCTCAAAGAATTTAGTAAATTAACTATTAATAACTAAATTTCACTATATTTGATCATATCAAATAAGATAAATATTTTATTAGTCAATTACTACAACAAAGAGACGGGGTCTCTTAAAATGTTAGCAAAGAACAAGTGTTTAGCAAAACTAGCTAATATCGTCTAGAGGTGAAACTTCCAGGGACAACGCCCGCTAGCTCACACCCGAACCCAAAATAGTCAAAAGCAAAAAGCCATCCACGCAAGCAACCTGTTCATTCATGAAAAACATGAACGCCACAGTCAGTGGGGAGTAACTCCGGGTTCTCCCAGCCATATCACATTAAACGTACATATAAGAAAATACAAAAGTAAAATCATGCATATATAGATATACATGTGAGATACGATAAGAATAGATAGGCAATTCAATATATAATGATAAGATCATGTGGAAATCAAATCCGAAACCATCATGCTATTCACAGACTCGGGGAAGACACTCTTAGGCAACCGAATACGCTCACTAGGGCTTGCATCTCACCGTTAGCGGTATAAGATTGATAAGATTGAGACTCGACAGACAAACCAAGTCAAGACATGCGATGATTACAATAGATCCAACATATTATCATCCATTCACGAACCAAGACATTGACGGTGTCCAATCATGCAATGACCATGAACAATATCATGAAATCACGCATTCAAGACGACGACACAAGACGACATCTCTCACGGTAAATGAAACGCACTAAAGCAACCGTGTACAGTGCAAGTATGATTTATATGCATCCACGTGGATAAGCGCCTTTCCCTGAAACTCCATACACGCTGCTACATTTCGTATATTTCACTAATTCCTCCGGATAGACGACGATCATAATACGGTCCCTAGTCTAACAAACCTGGCCAGACTCTCGGAATAACGTGTTCCGATCGACATCGATAAACGTTTCGCATCCAAGATCGGTCATCATAGACGCCGAGTACCCCCAAATTCGGTCGACATTCACGAAAGAGGCGGAAAAGCGCTAAGCCTCATAACAAGGTACGCTACATGCAAATAACACCACCTCGCAAGTACACAACATTTGACGGCCGGGTCGATCAACGCATAGCGTTCAACTCCCAACCACGTCGTCGTATGCCCACTAACACATGCATTTAAGCAGTAGGATACCTCTCCGTTCCGACATTCCAGCCTTACGAACGGGAAGGTAGCCAAGGGAATGAGAGTACAAAGCACAAGACAAAATAGTGCTCAAACCGTATCATTTGTAAAACCGACTCAAAGTGGGACATATCAAAAACCGTCACAAAACATGTGATACAAGCGAATAAGATATCATATATCCAAAACATGAATATTATAAGTCACTACGTAAAATTATACGATAAACGGATCATGCGAACTATTATAAATTACGAGTTTTAGAAGTTAAAGGAAAAGATCACAGCCGTGTTCCAGGCCGGGCAGGGGACCGGTGGCCGGTGGGCCGGCTCAGAACACAGGCAAAATTCCAAAAATCATAGAAAACAGAGAAAAGTGGTTCAAGCCGGTCGGTGGACCGGCGGCCGGTCGACCGGCTCAGAATCCCCTATACAAAATTTCCCAAAAATTCAAGGATGTTACTGATGTGTTCCCAGCCGGTTGGCACACCGGCGGCCGGTCGACCGGCAGGGAGCACCAGTTCATCCGAGAGTCTTCAATTCATATCCAAATCATTTCAATTCTCAATTATACTTCTAATAATCATCAACAATCAATATACATCATCAATATTCATCATATAACAACATTCATTAATCATACCATGAATTCTAGGCTTCCTATTCGTATTCTAATACGATTTCTAGCATATAAAGCATGTAAAACACGTAAATGATATCGAGTAACCCTTCACCGTTACCTTTAAGCATCTCTAATAGTCGTCAAGCTCCTCTTCAATAAGGTAATAGTCTTTGTCGGGATCTTGGAGGTCACCACCTACAAATAGACCATAAAAGATGAATGAAATTCATCTTGAGAAAGACGGGAAATTTGAAAAGCGAGAAAGACGATGATTTTAACATCAACACGGATAGAGGAAGGTAAGGGGAGAAGAATGAGACGAACTTACGTGAATTCTATCAAGTAACGAAGAAGTTACGATGATTCAAAAATCGAAAAAGCTATGGAGGCTAGGTTTGAGTTTTCTTAAAGAGGAAGGAAGGTTTGGTTTGTGTTTGTGTAGGAAAATAGGTTAAGGAGTATGAGTTGTATATAAGGGAAAGTCAACAAAAAGTCAAACTCGCCTTAAGACGGGATTCTCATGGAATCTCGCGGAAATTCCAAATACGAACTCGGAAATTCTAAATTCGACTCGAAACTTAAAATTCTTAATTAAAACTTAAAATTACTGAAAAGATTTCGTAAAACATTTCTACTAGAAAAATAGGGTACATTTCCGGGTGTTACAATCACCCCACCTTTTAAAAAGTTTCGCCCTCGAAACTTGAGGGAAAGAAAATATACCTTACTCGAAAAGACTCGGATATTTACTACGCATAGAAGCTTCGGTTTCCCAAGTCTCTTCTTCGACATTTGCACTTCTCCACAAGATTTTCACCAAAGGAACTACTTTACTTCTCAACTTCCTATCCTTACGATCAAGAATGCGGATCGGCTTCTCTTCAAAGGATAAATTCGGTTCAAGCTCGGGCAATTCAACTTGAAAGACATGACTTGGATCACTAACATACTTTCTCAATTGAGAAACATGGAAAACATCATGAACCTTAGCCAAATTCGGGGGCAAATCCAACTTGTAAGCAACGGCACCAATCCTCTTCACAATATCAAAAGGTCCAATGTACTTCGGGCTCAATTTACCCTTAACACCAAACCTTTTAACACCCTTCATTGGAGATACCTTCAAGAAAACTTTATCTCCCACCTCAAATTCTAAAGGCCTTCTTTGGATATCGGCATAAGACTTTTGACGGTCTTGAGCGGCTTTCATTCTATCACGAATGACCTTCATATTATCAATGGTCTCAACAAGAACATCGGGGCCTAAATCACGATTGTCACTCAATTGATTCCAACATATAGGACTCCGACATTTCCTTCCATAAAGAGCTTCATAATGGAGCCATCTTGATAGATGCATGATAAACTGTTGTTGTAAGAAACTCACAACGGTAGACTCTTTTCCCAACTAGACTGGAATCAAGAGCACAAGCCCTAAGCAAGTCTTCTAAAGTCTGAATAGTCCTCTCAGTCTTGACCATCCGTAGCGGCATGAAAAGCAGTACTCATCAACAACTTACTACCCATGGCTTCTTGCAAAGCTTTCCAAAATCTCGAACAGAATCTCGGATCTCGGTCGGATATAATCTCCAAAGGAACACCATGGTATCTAACAATTTCATCAACATAAGCCTTTGCTAAACGATCCAAATTCCAAGTTTCTTTGATCGGAATAAATCTAGCACACTTGGTTAATCGATCAACAACAACCCAAACGGCATCTTTACCTCCAACGGTTCTCGGCAAAGCCATAACAAAATCCATAGAAATAGATTCCCACTTCCATAGCGTAATATCCAACGGTTGTAGCAATCCACCGGGTCTCTTGTGTTCAATCTTCACTTGTTGGCAAGTCAAACATCTTCCAACATAAGAAACAACATCACCCTTCAAGTTTGGCCACCAAAATTGTAGCTTCAAATCCTTGTACATCTTATCACCACCGGGGTGAATAGAATAAGGGGAAAGATGAGCTTCATCAAGAACTCGCTTCCTCAAATTAAGAGCATTAGGAACAAATAAACGACCATGGAAACGAAGAACACCTTCATTATCAACTTGAAATCTTTACCTTTACCTCTAAGAATCTTGGCTTGAATAAACTTGTAGGTAAGATCATCAACTTGGCTTTCACGGATTTCACGGAGAAACACAGGTTGGCAATCATAGACCAATATGAACAAAATCCACGCTCTACAAACTCCAAACTCAAACTTCGAAACTCGGCACAAAGGATCAACAGGTAATACATGCAAAGCATTCAAAGCATGGGAAAACTTTCCTACTAAGAGCATTTGCAACAACATTAGCCTTCCCTTCATGATACAATAACTCAAAATCATAATCGTTCACCAATTCCAACCATCTTCTTTGCCTCATATTCAACTCTTTTTGAGTAAATATGTACTTCAAACTCTTGTGATCGGTGAAGATACGACAATGAACTCCAATTAAATAATGTCTCCATACTTTCAAAGCATGAACAACAGCGGCCAATTCTAGATCATGAGTAGGATAATTCACTTCATGAACTCTCAATTGCCTTGAGGCATAAGCCACCACCTTCCTATTCTGCATAAGAACACAACCTAATCCCATTTTAGAAGCATCACAATAGACATCAACGCGGAAGCCGTCTCATATTGAATGACCTAGGAGCTTGTGAAAACATAGTCACAAGCTTGGCATAGATCTCATAGGTCGTGCTCATCTTTATGGTACTCCTTTGGAGACCGGCCTCCATAGAGAAGATCAAAACATTTTCGATCACGGCGGCTTCATTTTGGTAAGCCTCATAGGCTCGCCTTGCAGCGGCGGTTGACCTTTCATTAGGTGTTTTGGGTGAGGCTTCGGTAAGGTAACGAAGCTTGTCGTCGCCTTTCGCGGCCAAGCGGAGTTGCGCATCCCAATCGGCAAAATTTGCGCCATTATTTTCTAACTTGCATCGATCCATGAAGCATCGAAGCCATGAAACGTTTGTGAGAGTTAGAGTGTTGGATTTTGGAGTTGCCATTGCGAATAAACAATATTAACTACAAAAATTAGACATAAAGGAAATGTCAACATTTATTGTTTTAAATACTTGTAAACATTTTAAAACAAGTTTTCACATTTAAATAGTGACCTCTACCCAACTATTATAAATGATTCCGAGATCCAAATTCATATCAACTTGGGCACGGTAAGCCGATTCATCCCTTATTAACATAATTCGGTGGCTTAACTCTTTAATCGATTCTACATTAGAACTCTCGGTCGATAATATTACTTTAATATTTATCTTAAGCCCGGAACACATGCGGCTACGGTCGCGAATACTTCCGTTGAGCTCAATCCAAATTTCGAAATAATAACTTTTATTACCCCACTTACCCAACTTAACAAGTTTAGCACCCCGGTAAGCCGAGCCTACTTCCTTGCGAAATTGGGATTCATGGGTTCTATGATTTGGTAAGGCTTGTTCTCAATTATTTATTGTGAGAGGTCATGACAATTTATTATCTATCTCGTTTAAGTGAACTAAATCGATGAATTAAGGATAATTTTAATTGACACAGTCGAATACTCGATAAAATATGCATGTCGTGTTACGGCGATTTGGCAATGCATGCAAACATATTAAATAAAAATGCAAGCATAAAATTAAAACTCCTAGTATGGCCTTGCCTATGAGGATGATCTCCAAGTTCTTAGTATAAGAACATTCTTATTAGTAGCACCCAAGACAACCCTTTTTATCTCTACTTAAAATACTACACTAGTATTATGAGTAGTAACCCTTTAAAATAAATCTAATAACTCTATTATTACACTAGTAATTTTATTAGAATATGAACTTTAAATTATGTGAAAACTTCTTCAGTTTTAGAGTAAGAAAGTGATTTAGAGAGAAGTGGAGATTGCATGAAAAATAAAATAAGATTGTGTGTTTTAATAAGAAGGAAATAATCCTTCTTATTGTTGTAGCTCTGACCGGCCACCCACCCATCACATGGGTGTGGTGTTGTCCCTTTCACTTGTTCTTAACAAGGCATTAGGTTGAGTGTTGGTAATAGTCTAGTGTATGATTGTGTCTAATTCTCAATTAGAATAATACACAAAAACTAATCACCCTAAAATACACTACAAAACCGGTGCACCCCACTTAAAATGGGTGTCCATTTTATTTTTGCAATTTGTCATTTGTCACAAATATGACATGTGACATGTAACATTTAATCTTTGCTTATAAATGTGCATTTAACCAATTTAAATGCAATTTCATAACAAATAAATTAGACTTAACATTTTTAGTCACAATTTATAATTACATGTAAATAAAATGGGTCATCTCATATTTGGTTAATATAATCCACAACAATTTGTAATTATAATCAACCAATTTTGCTTATCTCAAATGTTTCATAAACATAATGCATTCTTAGTAATATAATAGTTAAATTATTAAAATGAATCTTATTTAATCATATTACAATAAGATATTATTCTCACTTACAATATAAACTCAGTTT
This sequence comes from Heliosperma pusillum, assembly GCA_022085475.1. NCBI lineage: Eukaryota > Viridiplantae > Streptophyta > Magnoliopsida > Caryophyllales > Caryophyllaceae > Heliosperma > Heliosperma pusillum. The sequence continues at coordinate 18,686 of JAIUZE010066778.1, forward strand.
AATTTAAGGGATTAATTAATCTGTATCACTATACAATTAATTAATGTACATGATTAAGGGATTGTTCTTTAGGTGTGACCTCAAGGGATCAACTGATCACCACCGTCATACGACAGTAACGTCAAACTTTATTGAGCCAATCGTTACCGATTTATGTTGACCAGTTGACTATAATATTCATCATCCCTTTGTATTCTTATTATTGAGATTTAATTATGTGATCGCACTACTGTTGAGGACATTTACTCCAACAGCTATGCTTGCACATACCGTTGGAAAAGAAGAAAGAGTTATCTACTACCTTAATAAGAAGTTTTTAGAATATGAGTGTAAATACACACCTCTCAAAAAGACATGCCTCGCTCTTGTGTGGGCAACAAAGAAGCTACGCCACTACATGCTTAGTCACTCCGTCAAGGTGTACTCTAGAATGGACCTTATCAAATACCTCTTTGAAAAACCCATTCTTAACAGACGTTTGGCAAGTGGACGTTAATTCACTCAGATCTCGATCTCAAGTATTTACCTCTGAAAGTCATAAAGGGACGTGGTGTTGCTAAGTTTTTCGCAGATAATTCTATCAACGATGCCCAAGCATTAGACATGTGGTCATTTCTAGACGAGGACATACTACAGACTTGTGTAGACTCCTGGGACATTTATTTTGATGGCGCATCAAATTTAAGAGGATTTGGAGTAGGGGTATTGCTCATTTCTCTTGAAGGTGAGCTTACACCACTATCTGTCAAACTCGACTTCGAGGTGACAAATAACGCATCAGAATATGAAACTTCCCTCATCGGCCTACAAGCAGTAGTCAGCTTAGGCATTAAGAATCTTCGAGTTCATGGAGAATCCTCCTTTATCATTAACCAATTTACGGGATCATGAAAAATTTGAAGCGAAAGTCTAGCACCCTATCAGGCTAGGATAGATCATGTCGCCCAATTCTTTGATCAAGTCACTTATCTACATCTACCTCGCGAAGAGAATCAATTTGAAGACCCTCTTGCGAAACTTGCTGCCTTGATCAATATGCCAGACAACATGATCGAAATGCCTATATACATCGAACGGCGGTCAGAACCAGCCTATGTGCACCAGCTTACAAATGAAGGAGAACCGTTCGCAAGCACAAAAGGTAACGGAAGATGTTTATGATGGAGAATGCGGTCCCCATATGAGTGGACCCATGATGGCAAAGAAAATCACGCGTCTAGGATATTACTGGACGACAATGGAGTCAGATTGTATTAATTACGCCAGACACTGCCATAATTGCCAGATCTTCGGGAACGTGCAACACGTTCCTCCCTCAATGCTTTACACCTTGACCTGTCCTTGGCCATTTTCTGCTTGGGGAATCGACATCATTGAAAAGATCACTCCAGCCGAAACAGATGGTCACTGTTTCATTTTGGTAGCTATCGATTATTTCACTAAATGGGTTGAAGCAGCATCCTACACTAGTCTCAATGCTAAAAATGTGGCAAAGTCCATACAAACCAACATCATCTGTCAATATGGTTGTCCACACGAAGTCATCAGTGATAATGGATCACATTTTCAGGCTGAGAGTGAGCTATTGCTAGCCAAATACAAAATCAAGCATCATCATTCATCGCCTTACAGACCTCAGACTAATGGCGCGGTAGAGGCAGCTAACAAAAATGTCGTCACAATCCTCAAGAAAATGATCGACAATTACCGGTATTGGCCAAGCAAAATACCATTCGCATTATGGGGATATCGCACCTCAGTTAGGACACCCACTGGAGCCACTCCTTTCTATTTGACTTAAGGAATGGAAGTTGTACAACCAGTAGAGCTGGATATCCCATCTCTACGTATTTTTTTGGAAAGTCAAATTCCGGAAGCTGATTGGAAGAAAGATAGATATGATGAACATGTCCTCTTGGACGAGCGAAGGCTGCGCGCATTACATAATGTATAGAAATATCAGGCACGTATCAAACGAGCCTTTAATAAATGGGTTAAGTCCAGGAACATCAAAGAAAGGAATTTGGTGCTCAAATCAGTCAGAGCTCTCCTACCTGTTGTTCCACGAGGAAATTTCAAACCTAACTACTGGGCTGAACCTTTCTTAGTTAAATCCATACTCTCAGGGGGTGCGGTTAGAATCACAGACTTATATAGGAACCAATTCGCTAACCCTACCAACCTAGACCAATTGAAACGGTACTACCCTTAGCATAGGTCAAACAAAAAATACAAACGCACCTCGCGTAACCCACGTGTCGCTCATGCGACACAAAATAAAACTGGCCCCTGGCTAGTTAAAATTAATGTCGCTATGCTCTTGCATTTTGACATTGGATATCCTCATGTCATCAAATAAACTGAATTGTACTTCTTTTGGGAGTAAGTAAAAACACATGCTACCTTTTTCTAAGTTCATTACAAGCTCTTGCTTCGAACGATTATTCTTTTACATTTTTTTGAACTACGCGTAGGGTTTGATTTCATTTTTTATGAATACATAGGCAATCGTGCACAGGATTCAAAGCGTCATTATTTTAAATGTAAATAAAAGGACATTTGCGTTTACATTAGAAATTCGATAAGAATAATAAAGGAAAATCGCATCAGTTTCTTAACTAACTTCCTCTTTTATTCATTATTCCATTAATAATAATAATAATAATAATAATAATAATAATAATACACTACATACATAAAAAACTAGGCTAGGATTCTAAAACCCCGCCATTTATTACAACTTAAAAAATAATAAATAATATAATATGACGAAGGCTATTCTTGCCTTTGCCTTTCTCACCTTTGTCATTCTTCTTGTCTCGACCATGAGCCGGGCGCCCATGTGCTATCTCGGACCTAATCACCAAAAGTCTTTCTCGCGGTCTAGCTTGCCATTCCTATCTACCACCATCCTCACGGCAAGAGTTGTCTTCGGTTTCTTTGCTGGATGAACAACTAGGAATCCGGCTTCTTCTTCCCCTTCAGTCAAATACTTTTGGTTCTCCTTAGCAACTTCACGGATTTTGTAATCTACAGGCTCGCGTTTCCTCAGCTTCTCACGTTCTTCAGGGGTACTAGTCTTTCTCCATTGCAAGTAAGAGCGAGATACTTATAAAGAGCCAATTGGAACGGGTATATACCACATGTTTCTTTGAGCCCACCTAGTGGCTCATTCTCGACAAGACTGCACTATGTGCCAGGGCAGTCTGGGGAACGGTATCAAGTCTCGGGATTTTCTGTTTAAGGCCCACTTGCCTCAACAATCTTTCCGGAAATATACATATCATAAATTCCAAGCCAGGATTGCGAACTGACCGAGTCAGGTCCAAAGATTATATTCCAGTGACTAACCTGGGATGCCACCATGGCACGATCCATCAAATCAGCGGGCCACCTTCACTCTTAAACTTATTTAACCAATAGTTACATATCCGGGTGAAGTCCACAATGTAGAGCCTGGTTCTCAAAGTAATCGATCGAGCACGATATCATGACACATTAACTGGGGACTCGATCAACCGCAGCCGTTCCATCAGCCATATCTGCAGCAGCGAAAAAAAAAATACAAAAAGAAAAACAAAACAAAATGAAAAAAAAATGTAAAAAAAACCAAAAAAAAAGCATGTTGTTATTCAAGCCAAGAAAGGGGACAAAAAGTTGATATACAAAAAAAAAAAAAAAAGGTTCTTACCTGCAAAATGATGGGACTTCCCAGATACGGAAACTCACGGTTCGCCTTTCTGTTATCCAAGCCAAGAAGGATCTCTCCTAAGCAAAGGCATGTCGGGCTCTTGCGCAGCTCCATTTGTTCTACTACGCTCAGGAAAAAAGGATCCCCTCTCATCTCCTTATCAACATGGCCTTGGAAGATATGGCAATGAAGTAGTCAAAATCCAAAGGCCCTACGTCTCGCAACATATGATATAGAAGGTCGTCCCTATTTATAAATTAAAGTCATACATACGAATGCTTTTTGAGGTCATATAACGATCTACCTCAGCCTTGGTCAATCCAAGAAGATCCCTGAATTTATTCTTATATCCTTGGGAGCTAAGGGGTATAGCTGGCACATCTTCCGGATCCTATCCTCCAATGGCAACTATTTCTTCAGGGAAGGGACAAATATCGCCTCCAGGAAAGGCAAACATGTGCAAATTTGGGTCCCAATACTCAAGACATGCATCCAAGAAAGGTCTCACAACCTTCACTAATTTTAGACTCAAGATCGATCCAAGATTGAAAGCACCCATATCATGCTTCTAAACATTTGTAAACTCATTTGTCCACTCTTTGAGACGGCTTTCAAAGGCATCCATGATTTTGAAATTTTCATAGGTTTAGAGAGCTTTTTTTTATAGATGGAAAATAGAAGACAATTTGTGTGAATAAATAGCTTCCCCGACGTCTCTATTTATACTATTCGCTCTTCCCTAATTTTATTCAAGAACGGACTTACCCAGGAGATGACGCAGCTTGAGTTGCGCCCTTTCGAAGAGTCGCAGCTCCTGCTGCGCCACTTCCCCAGGATTCTTGTCACGATTTCCAGCTTTGGATCTTTCCTATAGGATGTAGATTTGATAATACGCCGAATTGCCAAGATCAAGGGTTTTCTAATCCTTGTCGGGTTCGCTTTTCAAGACGAAAGTTAACTTGGTCGCCAAATGAGCAAACTTATTCATTTTCATTTTCTTTTTTTAGGGGAATCATTTCACTCCTCTTTCTTTCCATTTTTTCCAAACACTTACACATTTCTTTTCATTTCTTTTTTTAGGGGGTAGCACTCCCTACTGTCCGTCTGTCATTTTGCTCATTTTTGGGCATTTTCTACGGTCTTTCACTCATACATTTTTTTTAAAATTCTTTTTTTAGGGGATAGTCCTTCTTACAATCCGGTCATTTTCGCGCATTTTCGGGCACTTTTTTTTTTATTTTTGTGCCAGTTTAAGCCACCAATATGCTACGTGTAAATTATGTGAATTTCGGCAGTATGACGGTAGAAACCGTCGCCTACCAAACCTGTTTTTGGACTAATGTAACACTCGCAAATGTACTGTGACAACCCTCGCGAATGCGGAAATAAAACATACAAGCATGTGAATTAATTAGCGGAAATACGGTATTTTAAAAACCTTTATACATGCAAGATAGAAAATACGAGGTATGTCAAATATTACAAACCAAAGTACGAATATACTACAACAAGAGACGGAGTCTCTCAAAATGTTATAAATGTCAAAGTGTTTAGCAAACTAGCTAAAATCGTCTAGAGGTGTTTCAATCCAGGGACAACGCCCGCTAGCTCACACCCGAACCCAAAACATCAAGCAAAAAGCCATCCATGCAAGCAACCTGTTCATCCATGAAGAACATGAACGCCACAATCAGTGGGGAGTAACTCTGGGTTCTCCCAGCCATATCACATTAAACGTACATAAAAGGAAATACAAAATAGAGGCATGCATATATAGATATACATGTGAAATACGATAAGGATAGATAGGCAATTCAATATATATAATGATAAGAGTATATGAAAAACAAATCCGAATCCATCATGTTATACAAAGACTCGGGGAAGACACTCTTAGGCAACCGAATACGCTCACTATGGCTTACATCTCACCGTTAGCGGTATAAGTTTGATAAGATTGAGACTTGACAAACAAACCATGCCAAGTCATTCAATGATCAATCATATAATCATTCATGTAATCATCCATCCAAAACACACCGACACCATGACGACATCTCTCACGGTAAATGAAACGCACTAGCA
>JAIUZE010066779.1:0-31768 GCA_022085475.1 Heliosperma pusillum
GAGGAAGATAAGAGGGGAAGAATAAGACGAACTTACGTGAATTTGAGCGAGAAAGGAATGAGTAGTGACGATTCTAAACTTGGAAGAATATGGAGGCTAGGTTTTGGTGTTTATGGTGAGGAAGAAGAAGATTGAGTTGTGAGGGAGTTAGGGTTATGAGGGAGTATTTGTAGGGTGAGTAAGTGGAAAAGTCAACGAAAGTCAAAGACGACTCAATAGTCAAGAAAAAGTCAAAGACGGCTTAAGACGAGATTCACTTGAAATCTCGCGGAAATTCCAAATACGAACTCGGAAATTCTAAATTCGACTCGGAAAATTAAATTCTATATTAAAACTAAATTTCGCTGAAAAGTATCCGTAAAATATTTTTACTAGAAAAATAGGGTATATTTGCGGGTGTTACAGTATTCACCTTAATACTAATACTCACCTTAATACTCATACTCATCACCTTAATATAAAAGTCTGTTAGCATGCATATCGTTAATATGAACAGTTATTATGCACTGTGTTTTGTGAACTACTTGCTTTTTGCTCAGCGTTTTATGTTTGGGCTTGCATTTTTAGTGGACTTCTCCTCGGGGCTTAAGTTACATGCTTTACCTCACTTTTGTTACTCACTTAAATCTTTCATCTTTATCTCTTTTCTTCCTTCCTCCCCCGTTTCTATTTTTATTACTACCCACATAATGACATAATAACGATCGATAAGCCTAGCAGACCCGTCTGCTTTCGACTGGTACTATCCACTAATCCACATCCACAAAAATTGTTTTTGACTTTGAATCCGTCCTCGTTAATTTTGTTTATGTGTTTGTTGTTTGATAGGTTTTATTTATCTTGGTTGATCTTCATCTTTAACTGTTTAAATGAGGTATCGAGTTTTATGGTTTTATTGTTGATTCTTGGGTTTTTTTATACCTTGGTTGATCGTGATGCTGTTAAATTGGAGATGGAATCCTTCAAAAATTTGGTATAAAATCTTTTAATTAACATCGTCTCATATGTATTGTTTACGTACCAAACTAATTGCATCAATAAGGAAACCATGGAGGACTCTGGTAATATGCTGCCAAGGTAAATATCGTCGCCACTCACCGTTGAAATTCCGTCGTAGCAATGTTTTTTGGTATTAAACCTAATGTTGCAAGCTTCACAAAATCCAGGTATGTGGGTGTTGCGTTTTTATTCGATGATTTTATGAATGTTTCATGTTTCGTGAGCCATAATATTTATTGTCTTTCGTATGATAATGACCTTCTTCCTTTGTCTCCTCACTATTACTCTAATACAATTCGGTAATTTGAGAGGTCATAGGAATAACAATTGATATAATTAGGTCTTGGAGCACTAACCTATGTGTGAGCAAGCGAAGCCATCTTATGGCTTTAGGTCTTGGATCGATCGCCTTCTACTATGAGCTTTTCGGGGATCTAGAACTCCACACATGGCTAGCTTGCTTGAGCTCGCGTCATACGGCTTTGTCCCGGAATAGGGACCCTTCTTTGCTTAAGTTGGGTAGGTTCGACCAGAAAGGTCATATACGTTGGTCTTGCTGTTCCAGTTTAGGGTTGTTTATGAGTTATGAGTTCCAGAGGTTGGACAAGTTGGTATACTACGAAAAGAAGAAAGCACTCATAAATTTTGCTTATTAACTTGATGTTTAGTTTCTTTAATTGGCCTATTTACATATGTTGTTGCGATCACATTTTTCTCTTCAATGAGCCGATTGCTTTTCATTTATGTAAATTGTGTTTCCCCTTAGATCCCTTCTTCCCTTGTCAAGCCTAGAAAATGCTTTGATTCCAGGTTTGGTGCATAATAGTCGCCTTTACTGGTTTCGATTGAGAATTGTGATTAGACACTTTTGTTTATGTTTAATTTATGTGGCTTTGACACTCTTAATAAGGTAAGGAAGGATCCCTCCCAAACCTAACCCTTGGATGGTTTAATTTTTGATTTTATTTTCAACATTATTTGTGCAAATATTAGGGTTTAGATTAGATTTTGAGATAGTTTGATATTAGTTGCGCTCTATTAATTGTAGTTTTAACTTTTAATTGTTGCAAGGTATTATTTTTGCTCTTTAGAGAACATAGGTCGAGTTTTATTCATACTTAATACTCTTAGCATGAAGAGAAAACATTAGTTCTAAATTATCTGGCATGGAGATCTACAACGAAAACGTGAGGGAACTTCTTATTAATAACAACATCCCTCTTCGTCATATGGACGACCCCGGGGAAGACTGTCTCTAACTTGATTAATGAAAAAGGGGCTAAATGGATTCTTTGGGAGGTTTTATTGGATTTCAAAATTGCTAATGCGTTGTATTTCACCAGTGGGTAACTATCGTTGGAAAAACTGACTGAAAAATTAAATGTTGAAAACCATTTAAGAAAGCTTATATTGATTTGTGAAGGAAAAATATAAAAAAAAATCAATTTATATAAAGTTATGCTATCCATAATGTTATTATATTTGCTGATAGATTTTTAATTATTATCATAGCATTACAACTCAGAGGAAAGGAAAGTAGGGGACATGTCTTTAAAGTAACATAATTCGAGAACTTATCAAATTCTTAGACTGGCGGGTTTATTTGATCAAACATTTTCCATGTTAACATTATTCTAGAGGTGATCGTTTGCGGGCTTGGACGGACATGGGCCGAGCCTATCTTTGAAATATTGTCCAGCGCGCCTAATATGTCTTGTCCAAGCCCGCTTAAGCGGGCTTACTAGTGTTGTCCATGTCCGCCCAATTTAAGCTTGCGGGTTTGTCTGTGGGTTTGCGGGCTTAAATGTAAAATATATTGAATTAATTTTTGATATAAAATTAAGATAAAAGAATACTTAACATATATTTCGAATTAACCAAAACATCGCAAACTCAACTTAACATGTAAAAATTTTATAACTAACCATGCTTATTTTCAAGTTACAAGACTTCCAAAAAAGTAACCATATAAAAAAATTATTACTTTCTTTATCACCGTTACAAACTTTATTTCATTTATTCTTGTAGTATATTTTTACTTCGGAAAATTCCCACGGTACCCCAGAACTTTGACATTTTGCCCGAAATACCTAAAATTTTCAACCGAAAAAATTTAAGTGGCCATAACTCGTGTTTGCAAGCTCGTAAAATGACAAAAAAAATTTCAAATCGTTCATCTTTCCGAGAGCTACGGTTTGAAAAACAATTGATCGTATTTGGATCCCGTGGCTAGGCAATTTTGTATGTCAAAGATTTTTCACCTAACAAACTTTGAGTGGCCATATCTCTTAATCACGAATTCCGAATTCGCCAATGTTTTTTTTTTCAAATCGTAATTCTCGGAAAGATGAACGATTTGAAAAAAACTCATGATATTCCGAGTTTTAAAACACGAGTTATGGTCACTTGAAGATTTTCGTGTAACACCCGCTATTGTACCCTATTTTTATAGTAAAAATATTTTACGGATACTTTTCAGCGAAATTTAGTTTTAGTTTAGAATTAAATTTCCCGTGTCGAATTTAGAATTTCCGAGTTCGTATTTGGATATTACGCGTGATTTCAAGTGAATTCCGTCTTGAGACGTTTTTGACTTTTCATGACTTTTTCCACTCACTCTCTACTTATTCTAACCCTAACCCTAACCCTAACTTCCTCACAACTCAACATTTCTTTCTTCCTCTCTAAGAAAACCCCAAAACCTTGCTTCCTTTTTTGATCCGTCTTATAATCATCATAATTCTCTAAATTCTCGCTCAAATTCACGTAAGTTCGTCTTATTCTTCCCCTCTTATCATCCTCTATCCGTATTGATAATAAAATTACCGTCTTTCTCGCTTTTCAAACTTTCCGTCTTTCTCAAGGTGAAGTATATTCATCTTTTATTAACTATTTGTAGGTGGTGACCTCCAAGATCCCGACAAAGACTACTTCTTGATTGAAGAGGACCTTGACGCGGAGTGAAGACGCATAAAGGTAACGGTGAAGGGTTACTCGATATCATTTACGTGTTTTATGTGTTTTCTATGTTAGGAATCGTAATTAGATTATGATTAGTAATCATTGGAATCGTATTGTTGGTAATGGATGTTATTAGTTGAGAATTTATATGAGAATTTATGAATTATAATGATAGTTAATTGTTGAAAAATGTTGATCCTTGAGTGAAATGGTGATTTTCGTGCATTTCAGACCCCAGCCGGCCGGCCGACCGGCAGCCGGTCAGCCTACCGGCTGGGGCAGTGGCTGTATATTTTGTGTGTTATGTAATTTTGATGCATGAAATACGTCTCAGCCGGCCGACCGGCAGCCGGTCAGCCGACCGGCTGAGACACCCCTACACTTTGCCTTGGTTTTTCTTATAAGCCTTTGGTCCCAGCCGGGTAGCCGGCAGCCGGTCCCCTTGACCGACTGGGACACACTGATATTTCATGTTGGTTTTCATATGATACTTGGCGTCAGCCGGGTGGCCGGCAGCCAGTCCACCTGACCGGCTTGCACCTGCTGGACTTTCGTTGTATTTCTTGTTTACGATTTCATTTATAATATTATCGATGATTCATTTATCGTATAAATTTACGGAATGACTTTAAATATTAATGTTTTGAATATATGATATTTCACTCGCTTGTATCACATGTTTTTGTGACGGTTTTTGGTATGTTCCACTTTGAGTCGGTTTTTACAAATGTTACGGTTTGAGCACTATTTTGTTATGTGCTTTGTACTCTCATTCCCTTGGCTACCTCCACGTTCGTAAGGCTGGAATGTCGGAACGGGGAATGTATCCTACTGCTTAACTTGCATGTGTTAGTGGGCCTCCGACGACGTTGTTGGGAGGCGAACGCTATGCTTTGATCGACCCGTCCGTCAATGTTGTGTCTTGCGAGTGGTGTTTTTTGGCAATGTAGCGTACCGCTTGTTATGAGGCTTGAAGCTCTTTTTTTCCGCCTCTTTCGTGAATTCATCGACCGAATTTGGGTGACTTGGTTCAATGAGTGACCGAGTCTTGGATGTCGAAATGTCATCCGCATGTCGAAAAACCGTAAAATGGTGATTTCGGTATTCTTGCCCCATTTTAGACTATGACCGGGTATTTAATTGCGTCGTTCTACTCCCGAGTAGGAAATTAGTCCACATATACGAAATGAATTGAATCGTGTATGCGTTCAGGGAAATGCTTATCTCGTGGATGCCTTTTAATCATACTTGCCATGTACACGGTGCTAGTGCGTTTCATTTACCGTGAGAGATGTCATCAATGTATTGGTATGTTTGGATGAATGATTATATGATTGATCATTGAATGACTTGGCATGGTTTGTTTGTCGAGTCTCAATCTTATCAAACTTATACCGCTAACGGTGAGATGTAAGCCTTAGTGAGCGTATTCGGTTGCCTAAGAGTGTCTTACCCGAGTCTTTGTATCACATGATGGATTCGGATTTGTGTTCCATATGCTCTTATCATTATTTATCGAATTGCCTATCTATCCTTATCATATCTCACATGTATATCTATATGTATGCATGCTCTATTTTTGTATTTCCTTCTATGTACGTTTAATGTGATATGGCTGGGAGAACCCGGAGTTACTCCCCACTGATTGTGGCGTTCATGTTTTTCATGGATGAACAGGTTGCTTGATTGGATGGCATTTTGCTTGGTATTTTTGGGTTCGGGTGTGAGCTAGCGGGCGTTGTCCCTGGATGAAACACCTTTAGACGTTCTTAGCTAGTTGCTAATTAACTTGTCTTTTGTTAACATTTTGAGAGACTACGTCTCTTATAGTATTTTGTTTTTGGTTTGTAATATTTGACACTCCTCGTATTCTATCTTGCATGTATAAAGGTTTTTAAATAACCGTATTTCCGCTAATTAATTCACATGCTTGTATGTTTTATTTCCGCATTCGCGAGGGTTGTCACAGTTGGTATCAGAGCTTTATCGCTCCCGACGCACACACGTGAACCCTAACTTAAACCACTTGACCTTAAAATAATAATGAGAGTTGGGTAGAAAATAAGGATTTTTCTTGGTAGTCTATTTGTTTATGCTAATTGATAGGAGTAACTTAATTTGTTTTTGTTTCTTATGAAGATGGTGAGACCTCGTCTAGTTGAGAACGTTATGCTTGAAGCCCTTACACAAGTGTTGAAAAATCAACAAGACGCGGCTTTAGCTCAAGCCAACCAAGTTCCCCCTAGAAGAGACGATAACCATCAGGGAGGCTACGCTTGGGTAGCTGGTCAAATAGCTAGGAGTAAAATTATACCATATGGTGGAGAGCCGGACCCTACGGAGCTATCAGATTGGTTCCGAGAGATGGAGAAACAGTTTGATCTATACCAAGTCCGCGAAGAGGACAAGGTGAGGATCGCAAAGCACTTCCTTGTGAGGGAAGCTGATAATTGGTGGGCTATCACTAGTGCCACCGCTACTCTCGAAGATGACTTCAACTGGGCTTGTTTCAAAGCTCTAGTAGAAGGTAGATTCTATCCTAAAGAGCTTAAACAACAAAGGCTCAAGGAGTTCATTGACTTTAACTAAGGCAACTTGTCTGCGCAAGACTTTACTACGGAGTTCAACAAGCTTGCTCATTTTGCTCCGAGGCTTATCCGAGATGACGAGGACCGAGCCTTCTATTACCGAAACAAGCTGAGTGCCGTTCTTCAAAGTAAAGTGAGAAGGAATACTACTTCCTTTGGGGATCTTTATGATGATGCCTTGTGGGCCGAGAATTCCATGAAGGCTATTAGAGATGAAGCTTTGATGAATAATCCCTCTCCTTCTTACGCTCCTAGGCCAAATGTTTATGGGAAGAGACCGTTTATTCCATCTTCCTCAAACTCTTATGCTAACAAGAGGAGATTCAATCCTCCTTCAAATGCAAATACAAGATCTCCTGCTCCTTTCATTCCTCGAGCTACTTCTAATGTGGCTCATAAACCTTATGCTCCACAAGCTCAAGCTCAAGGTCGCTTTTGCAACCGTTGTAGACTTCCACACCACCCCGGTGTGGCATGTTTCAACCGACCTTATGTGTGCGTCATTTGCCAAAAGGGTGGTCACCGTTAATGATGCGTGTTGTTATACACCAAAAATAAAACCTAAGTCTACTAACTAAGAAGATAGCGGAAGTAGGGTCGATCTCCACAGGGAGGAAACTAATTAACTGAAATCTAAATCTGCTAGTAACAATCAGGGGGGTTTTGAAATGGTTTTAAACTAAACTAAATAAGATTAAAGGAAAGAGAAATAAAGGAAGAAATAAATATGAAATAAATCAGAGAAAGAGAAATATGCTAGGATTCGGTCCATTGCAATATCGGCATCTACGGGCCAACTAAGTCAGTCAATCTATCAATGAGAAGGGCAATGGTTTTCTCCTCTCGCTCTCAAACCACCCTAGGGATTTTCCTAATTAACTTTCGCCCTCTTATGAGTCACCTATCAATTCTAAGCAAGCCTTCCCTTCTAATCTTTCGATCCAGGTCGGGGTTAACTACCTAGCCAGTCTCCTGCATGCACTCATTCGACTAAACCTCAATTAAATTGCTTAGATTGATTCTCATATTCAAGACTAACTAAAATAATCTATCCTAACATGCCTCTACTACAGTTTCCCTCATCCCAACATACAAGAGAATTAGCTACTCATGTTATTAACGATGCTAACAAAGACGATTGAACATATGACGATAGACATAATAAAATCGTAATTAACAAGCATAAACAATAATAACGCAGCAGTTAAGAGAAGTAAACACTAATTAAAACAAAGGTTAAGAAAGAGAGAAAAGAAGAAGTTTACAATCTTAGCAAACCGGCGTAAGAAACAAATCCACGTCGATAAACCCGAATGTAAACTAAAGAAAGAAGAGAGTTCAGAAACTTAAAGCTAAGTAGTGATGATCAGGGATCACCCCATGATAGAATGTCTCCTAATGACGTAAATAAGAGTCTTAAATAAGCATAACACGACTCTAAACCCTAATTAAGCTATGGACTTAAGGCCCATGATAGATTCTACTCGATCGAGGGAAATAACCATTCGATCGAGGACTTTATTGGAGGAAATCACTCGATCGAGTAACAATTCTACTCGATCGAGCAACTTTTCAGCAACAACCACTCGATCGAGCACAGGACAGCTCGATCGAGCAACTCTTTACTTCAACGCTCCTCGATCGACCAAATATATAGTCGATCGAGGTCTTTTGGCCTATCATGCGGTGTTGGACATGGCTTTGGACTTGATTGCGAGCGGTTTCACGCTTTCCCATGCAAGAGCTTCTGTTCCGTTCCTTCCATTCTCCTAAATGCATGCAAAGTGGACTGTTTTGGCTCAGTTTCTGCTACTACACAGCTTGTACCTACAAAATAGTAATGAAAGTACAAAGTAGCCAAATAGGGGCATATGGCGATATAATATCACCTAAATTTCATAGAAATGCGTGCATAAATGGACTAGAAAATCTATATAAATACACGCATCAGTTATGATGATTACCCCGATCGAAAGTTGCCCCCTCCTCCTGCTAAACCTAAGGGTTCTATCTTTGTCATGAGCCGTGCCGAAGCCGATGCTCATCCAGAGATCAAAACGGGTATGTTCTCAATCTTAGAGCAACCGTGTCTTATTCTATTTGATACCGGTGCTTCTATGTCTTTTGTGTCTTCGACTTATGCTAATAAATTATCTATCGAACCTACATCTATTGAGGATACTCCCATATCCTTACCATCCGGAGATATTATCTCTTGTTCTACTCTTTATCCTAATGTCTCAATCTCTATTGCGGGTTCTATCTTTCCCGCTAATCTCCTTAAGTTTCCTCTAGGAGAGTTCGATATAATTCTAGGGATTGATTGGTTAGCATTGTATCATGCTAGGTTCGAGTGTCGTGATCAAAAGATTTATTTAAAGAGTCCTTTAGGAGTTAGAATAACCTATAAGGGAATTCATCCCCGAAAAGGTGTGTCTTTGATTTCCGCTTTGAAACTGGTAAGTATGGTTAGAAAGGGTCACCAAGCATACTTGTGTATTGTGACTTCTTCAACTACCTCTTTGCCAAATATTGAAGATGTGCCTATCGTTCGAGAATTCGTTGATGTATTTCCTGAAGATTTGCTCGGGATTCCTCCCGAGCGTGATGTTGAGTTCTCTATTGATCTTGTACCTGGTTCTGGACCCATAGCCAAAGCTCCTTACCGTATGGCTCCAACCGAGTTGAAGGAATTAAGAAAGCAGCTAGATGATATGATTGAGAAGGGTTTTATTCGACCAAGTGCCTCGCCTTGGGGTGCTCCCGTTCTCTTTGTAAAGAAGAAAGATGGTTCTATGAGGCTTTGTATTGATTACCGTGAATTGAATCGGATTACAATCAAGATTAGGTATCCTTTACCAAGAATTGAAGATTTGTTTGATCAACTAAAGGGTGCTTCTACTTTTTCCAAGATTGATTTGAGATCCGGTTATCACCAAATTCCTGTTCGTGAGATTGATATTCCGAAGACCGCTTTTAGTACAAGGTATGGTCATTATGAGTTCAAGGTGATGCCTTTTGGATTGACAAATGCTCCCGCTATCTTTATGGACCAAATGAACCGCACATTTAGTGAGTATCTTGACAAGTGTGTGGTGGTGTTCAATGACGATATTCTTATTTTCTCTAAGTCCGAAGACGAGCATGCTATTCACTTAAGGACTATTTTGGGTGTTCTTCGTCGACAGAAGTGGTATGCTAAGTTCTCCAAGTGTGAATTTTGGTTACCTAAGGTGTCCTTTCATGGGCATGTGATTTCTAAATAAGGTGTAATGGTGGATCCTTCGAAGATTGAAGCTGTGGTGGATTGGAAGAGTCCGACCGATATTAGAGAAATTCGAAGTTTTTTTGGTTTAGCTGGTTATTACCGTAGATTTGTCAAGGATTTCTCTAAGCTTGCTAGACCGATGACCCAGTTGTTGAAGAAGGAAACGAAGTTCCTATGGAATGAAGCTTGTGAGGCCGCGTTTCAAGAGTAAAAGAAGAGGTTAACTACCGCTCCGGTGTTGACTTTGCCTGAAGATGGAGTGGACTTTGATGTCTATTGTGATGCTTCCAAGATGGGATTGGGTTGTGTTCTTATGCAAAGTAGGAAAGTGGTGGCGTATGCTTCGAGGCAGTTGAGAGTTCATGAAGTGAACTATCCTACTCATGATTTGGAATTGGCCGCCGTTGTTCATGCTTTGAAAGTATGGAGACATTATCTTATTGGAGTTCATTGTCGTATATTCACCGATCACAAAAGTTTGAAGTACATATTTACTCAAAAAGAGTTGAATATGAGACAAAGAAGATGGTTGGAATTGGTGAACGATTATAATTTTGAGTTGTTGTATCATGAAGGGAAGGCTAATGTAGTTGCTGATGCTCTTAGTAGGAAAGCTTCTCATGCATTGAATGCTATGCGGGTATTACCCGATGATCTTTGTGCCGAGTTTAGAAAGTTGAAGTTGAAATTCGTGGAGCGTGGATTTGTTCATATTGGTGCTATGATTGCCGAACCTGTTTTTCTGCGTGAAATCCGCGAAAGCCAAGTTGATGATCTTACTTACAAGTCTATTCAAGCCAAACTTCTTGAAGGTAAAGCTAAGGATTTGAAGTTCGATGATGAAGGTGTTCTTCGTTTCCATGGCCGTTTGTTTGTGCCTAATGCTCTTGATTTGAGAAAGCGAGTTCTTGATGAAGCTCACCTTTCCCCTTATTCTATTCACCCCGGTGGTGATAAGATGTACAAAGACTTGAAGCTACAATTTTGGTGGCTGAACTTGAAGGGCGATGTTGTGTCTTATGTTGGAAGATGTCTTACTTGCCAACAAGTGAAGATTGAACACAAAAGGCCTGGTGGATTGCTACAACCTTTGGATATTCCACTATGGAAGTGGGAATCTATTTATATGGATTTTGTTATGGCTTTGCCGAGGACCGTTGGAGGTAAAGATGTCGTTTGGGTTGTTGTTGATCGTTTAACCAAGTGTGCTAGATTTATTCCGATCAAAGAAACTTGGAGTTTAGATCGACTAGCCAAGGCTTATGTTGATGATATTGTTAGATACCATGGTGTTCCTAAGGAGATTATATCCGACCGAGATCCAAGGTTCTGTTCGAGATTTTGGAAGGCTTTACAAGAAGCCAAGGGTAGTAAGTTGTTGATGAGTACCGCATTTCATGCCGCTACAGATGGTCAGACCGAGAGGACTATTCAGACCTTAGAAGATTTGCTTAGGGCTTGTGCACTCGACTTCCAATCTAGTTGGGAAAAGAGTTTACCGTTGGTGGAGTTTTCTTACAACAACAGTTATCACGCATCGATTAAGATGGCTCCTTATGAAGCTCTTTATGGAAGAAAATGTCGGAGTCCTATATGTTGGAATCAATTGACTTATGTTCGTGACTTAGGCCCCGATGTTCTTGTTGAGACTGTTGATAATGTGAAGGTCATTCGTGATAGAATGAAAGCCGCTCAAGAGCGTCAAAAGTCTTATGCCGATATCCGAAGAAGATCGCTAGAATTTGAGGTTTGAGATAAAGTGTTTTTGAAAGTATCTCCAATGAAGGGTGTTAAACGGTTTGGTGTTAAGGGTAAATTGAGCCCGAAATACATTGGACCCTTTGATATTGTGAAAAGGATCGGTGCCGTTGCTTACAAGTTGGATTTGCCCCCGAATTTGGCTAAGGTTCATTATGTATTCCATGTTTCTCAATTGAGAAAGTATGTTAGTGTTCCGAGCCATGTCTTTCAAAAGAAAATGCCCGAGCTTGAACCGAATTTATCCTTTGAAGAGAAGCCGATCCGCATCCGAGATCGCAAGGATAAGAAGTTGAGAAGTAAGGTGGTTCCTTTAGTGAAAATATTGTGGAGATGTGCTAATGTCGAAGAAGAGACTTGGGAAACGGAAGCTTCTATGCGTGTTAAATATCCGAGTTTATTCGATTAAGGTATCTTTCTTTCGCTCAAGTTTCGAGGGCGAAACTTTTTAAAAGGTGGGGTGATTGTAACACCCGCTATTGTACCCTATTTTTATAGTAAAAATATTTTACGGATACTTTTCAGCGAAATTTAGTTTTAGTTTAGAATTAAATTTCCCGTGTCGAATTTAGAATTTCCGAGTTCGTATTTGGATATTACGCGAGATTTCAAGTAAATTCCGTCTTGAGACGTCTTTGAATTTTCTTGACTTTTTCCACTCACTCTCTACTTATTCTAACCCTAACCCTAACTTCCTCACAACTCAACATTTCTTTCTTCCTCTCTAAGAAAACCCCAAAACCTTGCTTCCATTTTTGATCCGTCTTATAATCATCATAACTCTCTAAATTCTCGCTCAAATTCACGTAAGTTCGTCTTATTCTTCCCCTCTTATCATCCTCTATCCGTATTGATAATAAAATTACCGTCTTTCTCGCTTTTCAAACTTTCCGTCTTTCTAAAGGTGAAGTATATTCATCTTTTATTAACTATTTGTAGGTGGTGACCTTCAAGATCCCGAAAAAGACTACTTCTTGATTGAAGAGGACCTTCACGCGGAGTGAAGACGCATAAAGGTAACGGTGAAGGGTTACTCGATATCATTTACGTGTTTTATGTGTTTTTTATGTTAGGAATCGTAATTAGATTATGATTAGTAATCATAGGAATCATATTGTTGGTAATGGATGTTATTAGTTGAGAATTTATATGAGAATTGATGAATTATAATGATAGTTAATTGTTGAAAAATGTTGATCCTTGAGTGAAATGGTGATTTTCGTGCATTTCAGACCCCAGCCGGCCGGCCGACCGGCAGCCGGTCAGCCTACTGGCTGGGGCAGTGGCTGTATATTTTGTGTGTTATGTAATTTTGATGCATGAAATACGTCTCAGCCGTCCGACCGGCAGCCGGTCAGCCGACCGGCTGAGACACCCCTACACTTTGCCTTGGTTTTTCTTATAAGCCTTTGGTCCCAGCCGGGTAGCCGGCAGCCGGTCCCCTTGACCGGCTGGGACACACTGATATTTCATGTTGATTTTCATATGATACTTGGCGTCAGCCGGGTGGCCGGCAGCCGGTCCACCTAACCGGCTGGCACCTGCTGGACTTTCCATGTATTTCTTGTTTACGATTTCATTTATAATATTTCCGATGGTTCATTTATCGTATAAATTTATGGAATGACTTTAAATATTAATATTTTGAATATATGATATTTCACTCGCTTGTATCACATGTTTTTGTGACGGTTTTTGGTATGTTCCACTTTGAGTCGGTTTTTACAAATGTTACGGTTTGAGCACTATTTTGTTATGTGGTTTGTACTCTCATTCCCTTGGCTACCTCCACGTTCGTAAGGATGGAATGTCGGAACGAGGATGTATCCTACTGCTTAATTGCATGTGTTAGTGGGCATACGACGACGTTGTTGGGAGGCGAACGCTATGCGTTGATCGACCCGGCCGTCAAATGTTGTGTACTTGCGAGGTGGTGTTATTTGCATGTAGCTTACCGCTTGTTATGAGGCTTGAGCTCTTTTCCGCCTCTTTCGTGAATTATATCGACCGAATTTGGGGTACTTGGCGTCAATGATTGACCGAGTCTTTGATGGGAAATGTCATCGCATGTCGAACCGGAAAATGTGATTTCGGGATTCTGGCCAGATTTAGACTAGGGCCGGGTATTTATATCGTCGTTCTACCAGGAGGAAATTTGTCCACATATACGAAATGAATTGAATCGTGTATGCGTTCAGGGAAATGCTTATCTCGTGGATGCCTTTTAATCATACTTGCCATGTACACGGTGCTAGTGCGTTTCATTTACCGTGAGGTATTGGTATGTTTGGATGAATGATTATATGATTGATCATTGAATGACTTGGCATGGTTTGTTTAATTTGTCGAGTCTCAATCTTATCAAACTTATACCGCTAACGGTGAGATGTAAGCCCTAGTGAGCGTATTCGGTTGCCTAAGAGTGTCTTCCCCGAGTCTTTGTATAACATGATGGATTCGGATTTGTATTCCATATGCGCTTATCATTATATATTGAATTGCCTATCTATCCTTATCGTATTTCACATGTATATCTATATATACATGCTTCTACTTTTGTATTTCCTTTAATGTACGTTTAATGTGATATGGTTGGGAGAACCCGGAGTTACTCCCCACTGATTGTGGCGTTCTTGTTTTTCATGGATGAACAAGTTGCTTGATTGGATGTCATTTTGCTTGGTATTTTGGGTTCGGGTTTGAGCTAGCGGGCGTTGTCCCTGGATGAAACACCTTTAGACGTTCTTAGCTAGTTGCTAATTAACTTGTCTTTTGTTAACATTTTGAGAGACTACGTCTCTTATAGTATTTTGTTTTTGGTTTGTAATATTTGACACTCCTCGTATTTTCTATCTTGTATGTATAAAGGTTTTTAAAATACCGTATTTCCGCTAACTAATTCACATGCTTGTATGTTTTATTTCCGCATTCGCGAGGGTTGTCACATTTCGGGCCAAAATTTTGGGCATTTTAGGCATTTTTGGCAAATTGTCAAAGTACGAGGGAATTTACTTTATTAGTTTTTGTATATGTATAATATACACTTAGTATAATTTTTTAATTTAATATATGTTTAGCGAGCTTGTTCATGGGCTTCTTAATTATGTCCAAACCCGCCTACGAAAAATAGCGGACCGAGCTCGGCTCATCCGCCAAATAATTTTTTTGATTTTTTCTTGTCCTAGCCCGCTTAGCTAGCAGGCTGAACGGGGAGGGCCTAGCGGGCCGGCCGGAAGTTGATCATCTCTACATTATTTAAATGACGTGGGAATAATGTGAGCCACCATGAATCATTGTATGGAACAATTAGTTTGTTTTAGGGCCAATAATGCAATTGGATCACAACCATGCTAACATGAATCATTGTACATAACACTTTTAGGTAAGAAAATAGTTAAAAATGGAGATAAAGATAAGATGATACTAAAACGAATATATAAGGAGAAGAAAAACAAATGGCCAGAAAACTTAAGGAAAAACATTTAAATTAGTGCTCCGAACAGACTTTAGGGAGAGAACCGGAGATGTATCTTGTTTGATGTAGCGTTAATTCATCATTTGCCTTTTCTCCTTAAGTCGTGACTAATTGGTCATCTGGTGTCACCATATCTGTGCTCATATTTGACGTCTTTGATTGCTGGGATGTGTTGCCTAGATACGTTGGATTTTTTATGAGTTTGATTTTACTTGCCTAGATCAACTTAGTAATTTCAGAAGAGTAGCTTGTCATAGGTTTTAGCTGGGGTAATTATTTCTCTAAAGAAATAAACTGAACTGACATCCTCTTACATTTCACTTTTTTGTGCGTTTCAGGATCACGCTCAATGCATAAAATTTTTAATCCGTGTTACGTAGACACAGGTAGTACGTGGCGTGATGAGTGTCAGACATGTCACGCTAGTCGACACGACATGTGACAAGTGTATGACACGACCTTGACAGACCACGACACTGACGCACTGAAGGCCAAAACAGTGTTACCTGGTTCGGGTTCAGTGTTACAAACCATGAACAATGTGACACCCTCAAATTTGCGGAAAGAAAAAAAATAATTTAAATACATAACGAAGGTGTCATAACATAAAAAGGGTCATTACAAAACGGAAATAATATTATACAAAGGAAAAATACAAGACGGGAGACATATCTCCCGTATAAATACGGAAATAAAAGAGTGTATAATAATATACAATCTAAGAACCGAATATAGGTCCAAGGTAAATACTTCGCTCGCTAGCTCGTCAATGTACCCCAAATATGCATCACCACCTGTTCGACCGCATTAAATATAAACACGGAAGCCACAGTCAGTGGGGAGTAACTCCGAGTTCTCCCAGCCACGAAATGTCGAGTTTAATGAAACATGAATAACATAAAAGCAATGTATATGGAAAATACAAAACTTAACATATATGATATGCTTTTCATGTTATGAAACAATAACTAACATATAACCTAGCATGTGAAAGCTATCATGTGAAACCGATAATAAACTATAACACGAGGTAGGGAAGCTGGTATGCTGGCTCAGCGGTTACCATGTAACATGGCCTGATACACTCAAACCCTAATCAACACGTAATCATGTGAATCAGTTAACAACCGGTAATCCAAACTCTATCAATCCTTAGCCGGCTTGCATCTCACCTTCTAAGACTCATAGAATCATACAAACATGAAAGACCAATACGTCTACAAACAGGCATAAGTTCTTAGCACGGCGATAGTCGACTTCTGTAACTCGAGGCTATACCACAAGGTAGGAAAACATCCTAGTCCTAGACTGATCAGACCTAGCGACAACAGCTATTCCGTTCCCCGTCCCATGACATAACCGTCTATGAGAAACTCTACTAGGCGAACCCCTAAGCAGAGATGGCTAGTACTTAAGCTGGCTCCATTCCCAAAATGAAATAGGCAGCCATGCCCCGACTTGGATATAAACCCACCAAGCCGGGACACAAAAGCTATCAAGCTGTGAACTCCATATGCTCGTTAAAGATAGTACGGCCTATCAATGTCATGGTCCAAGCTACTCATTTAGAATTAGAATGGTCAAGACGGCATATACTCATAATTCTCTATGGTTACTTAGTCAACACGACATATATCATACAAACAAACAGTCACGGGAAAAACTTCCTATCATGTGACTAATTTGGTCATCTAAATCATAATCAAATAACAATAGCGCCTCATATCTACTAAGGCTAATTCATTAATTAAATACCACCTTACTTGAAGACAAATCCCCGACCCGAGTCCCGCGACGGGTCATCAGTCAAAACGGGGCTGACTAGATCTTATTTTGACCAAACCCGTTTGGTCAAACCGGCTAGAAACAGAGTCTTTTCCACATAGACATAAAATCAACATATTCATTTCATGTTATTTTATTAAGACTTCTAACATGTGAATTATTCTATCATACCAAAACCCGTTTGACTAAAAGGATAATAAATTAAACTACGGTCTCGTCTTATAATTTCTAACATGTGAGAAATAATAATTTTATGAAAAACCTTTTTAATTAAATATTTTACTTATTAACATTTCCCACTTGCTAAATATTACAAAACACGATAAAATGACGATAACTCAAAAACCGTCACAATTCCCAAAGTGGGACCCACGGGCTGATTTTGGGCCGAGACACACATGGGCCTGGACTGGGCCCCACGGCCTAGTTTTGGGCTGTTTTGGCCTTTTTATCGATTTTACTAAAAACCGTTTCTAATTATTTCCCGCATGCTTAACCTAATTAAAACCCGTCAAAACAACAACATAACAATCAAACATCGACACAACCCAAAGACCAAAACCCGGACCCACCATGGACCAACCCAGACCGGGTCTGAACCGGCTTGGACCGGCTGGTTTGGTCCGGTTCACAGCCCCCCTTTCCGGCCACCCTACACGGTCCAAACAACCACCACTCCAATTAAATTCTAACATGTTTTTAATTAACAAACACCCATTTTAACAACCAATTTAACCATCAATCATACAAAAATCATTATTATGAAAAATCATCCAAATTCATCAAGAACAACCAACATGTTATAAATTCATAAAACACAATAATAACCACCAATTAACATGTTACTAACTAAATATCCTTAACTCATAATAACATGAACCAAAACAAAAGATGAACCAAAAATAAAAGAAACAAAAGCTATGTAACATATATTCGTCGAGTAACTCGGAATCGTTACCTTAGCTAGTAAAAACCAATTAGCATCAAAATAAGAAGTATAAACCAAGAAAACCCTCCTACTAATCTTCACCCAAAATATACGAGTCTCCAAACTCGTCTTCACAATCTTCCCCTATAAGAAATGACAAGAAAACATTATTAGAACTTAAACTTGATTTTCCATAAATTAAATGTTGAAAACGATTTTGACGGAATTGAAAATAAACCGTACTAGAAGATGGAGAGCGAAGAGGAGATTCTAGAAATATAAGTTAGGACGGATTTAATTAAGAAATGAAGGTTTTATGATGATTTTGCTCAAGAACGACGAAGAACAAATGAAAAACGACGAAGAACGAATGAAGAACGATGAAGAACGATTAATTAGATCTTAATTTGATTGATTGTAAAATGAAACGTTGTTGGTGAGTAATGTTGGGGTGAGTGCCGTGTAATATAGAGGAAATAATGAGTCGGGTTTTGAAATTGTTGTTACGGAATTGACTCGCGTTTAATAATTATATTACGGTAATTGATTAAATATTAAGTTAATTAAATTAAATATCAAGATATTATGTTATATTAATCAAAAGAAATGAAAATATCAAGCCCTATTAGAGGGTAGGAGAGCCGTGTTGCTTTGTGATTATCGGGTCAGTTTTGTAAACGATTTGCGTAATTTTCGTTAACTGATCGATAAAGTTGATAAATATCTAGATATTATTATTAGTTTAATCAAAACAATTAAAATATCTAATTGTGAGTGGAAAACGATGACATGGGCGTGTGACTCATGCCAAAGTCGAGTTTCGATTTTGTTTCGGGATTTACGATGAGTCGGGAATAGTTAAATGACGTTTGGTTTAAAACCGTAAAACCTTATTATAAATTCCGAATAAATTAAAAATAATTTTATTAAATTATCATAAATTCTAATAAATCTAAATCAAAATAAATCAAAAATATTATTTTTTTAAATAAAATTTCGATCTTCAAACTTATAAGGCGAGTCGGGAATAAGTCAACGAAAGTCAAAGTTGACTGAAAAATCATGAAAAGTCAAAGATGACTTAATAGTCAAGAAAAGTTTATGACGACTTAAAAGTCAAGAAAAGTCAATGACGACTTTTAAAAAGTCAAGAAAAGTCAAAGACGACTTAAAAGTCAAGAAAAGTCAAAGATGACTAAAAACGGGATTTTCATGAAATCTCTCAGAAATTCCAAATACGAACTCGGAATTTCAAAATACGACTCGGAACAATAAATTCTATTTTAAAAACTTAAATCTGCTGAAAAGTGTTAGTAAATATTTTTACTAGAAAAATTGGGCACTTTTCGGGTTGTTACAAACAAAGCTTAGTGTTGAAAGTAATTGAAAATATTAAGTAAAATATTAAGGGGATGGAAGATGAAGGGTGGTGGAAATGGCAGATTTATTGGGACAACCCTCGCGATAGCGGAAATAAAACATAACAAGCATGCAATTTATATAGCGGAAAATACGATATTTTTGAAACTTTTTACATGCCAAAATAAGAGTACGAGGAATGTCAATAAATTTAAACGAAAGTATAATAATACTACAAAGAGTCGTAGTCTCTCAAAACGTTATCAAACATCAAAGTTGTGTAGCAAACTATCAAAGAAACGTCTATGGGTGAATCGTCGAGGCGAACGCACGCTAGCTCATACCCGAACCCAAAAACAAGCAAAATCCATCCAAGCAACCAGTTCATTCATGAAAATATGAACGCCACAGTCAGTGGGGAGTAACTCCGGGTTCTCCTAGCCATATCACAAATAACATACTTAAACGGTAATAAACAAGTAGAAACATACATATATATATATACATATATATATATATATATATATATATATATATGTGAATTACGAGAAATATAAATAAGCATTTCAATGTATTAAGATATATGCGCATGAAGTACAAAACTGTAAGCATCCGATTATAGACATACTCGGGGAAGACACCCTTAGGCAACTATATACTCAATAGGGCTTGCATCTCACCGTTAGCGACATATACTTGATAAGATAGAGACTCGACATATAGACCACACCAAGTCATCCAACGGTCACAAATAATCAACATATAAACTTCCGTCCAAACATACGATTATGGTAACATTATCTCTCACGGTTAATGGCACGCACTAGCATCATGTACAATAGCAAGACAAGTCAATGGAAGTCCACGGGATAAGACGTTTCCCGGAACCATTTACGATAAGACATTTCTTACACTCATGACCTAGACAAACATGTTCACGGGATAAGACGTTTCCCGGAATCGTGTACGATAAGACGTTTCGTACACCCAAGACTTTAATCATCTCGGTAGGACGACGATAATAATACGATCCTAGTCGAAACCTGGCCAGACTCTCAGAATAAGACATTTCCCAATTCGACATGGGGTATGCCGTTCCACATCCAAGACTCGATCATACAAAGACGTCGAGTACCCCAAATTCGGCTAAACCACACGAAAGAGGAGGAAAGAGATCTACAGTCAAAAGTCAAGCTAGTACGCTACATGCAATGACACCACCTCGCAAGGATACAAGATTTGACGATTGGTCGATCAACGCATTGCGTTCACCTCACCGCTCCGACATTTAAGTCTAACGGTTATGAAGTATAACCGAGAAATGAGAGTTCATACCACTCAACAAGTAGAGCTCAAATCAAATACTTAAGAGGGGGCATATCAAAAACCGTCACAAAACATGTGATATACGCATGTGAGATATCATATATTCTAAAAATGAATAATTAATGCTAATACGTAAATTTATACGATGAACGAACCGTACAAACTATTATAAGTAAGAGCATAAGGAAAGAAAGGAAGAAGAAACACAGCGGGTGCCAGCCGGTCAGATGGACCGGCCGCCGGCTAGCCGGCTGGCAATACAGCAACCTTCAAACAACACTAAAAATGCAGCGATGTTCCAGCCGGTCAAGGGGACCGGCCGCCGGCTACCCGGCTGGTACTACATGCCATTTGAGAAAAAGAGAAAAAGAGAGGGGGAGTGGCGGCCGGTCGGCTGGGAACTACATAATACCAAAATTCTCGAAACTGTCAGACGCGTTCCCAGCCGGTCGGCTGACTGGCGGCCAGTCGACCGACTGGGACCTACAACGCACAAAACATCAACCGCAACAACAAACAACATGAATTCTATTAATACTCATCCAATTCCAAACATATTCACTAACATCAAACTATATTAAATATCTAATAATTGTCACTAAACATTTGGTAAAAATCAAGTAAAGCATTAAAACACGTATTGATATTGAGTAACACTTTACCGTTACCTTTGTGCGTCTTCAATCGTCTTCTAAGTCTTCCTCCACGAGGTAGTAATCTTTGTCGGGGTCTTGAAGGTCTCTACTTAAACAAAGACAACAAAAGATGAATATAATTCACCTTTGAGAAAGACGGAAAAATTGAAAATGAGAAAGACAAGAATTTTATTACCACACAAGGTAGAGGAGGAGGAGAGCGGAAGATTATGATGAAAATAAGGAGATTTGGGTGAGGAATGCAGGAGTAGTGATGAACTTGAGTTGATCCTAAAATGGTGGTTAGGGTTTTGGTGGTATGGTGAAGAAGAAGAAGTGAGTGGAAAAATATGGGGGAGTTAGGGTTATAAAAAGGTGAGTGAAGTAATGAATGAGGAAAAAGCCCAAAATTCGGCTTAAGGCGTAACCAACATTGAATTCCGAGTAGACTCCGAATACGGACTCAGAATTGCTAAACTAGACACTGGAAACTAAGTTCTAATCTAACTCTAAAATTACGCTAATTAATAATAATATAATATTATAAAAATAAAATAGGGTACATTTGCGGGTGTTACATTTATTGGGAGAAGAGATGAATTTTTTTTATTTTACTCTTACTAGTGAAACGTGTGGGAGAGGAAGGTAAGATTAATTTATTGTAACGAGTGTGTGAGAGGTACCAAAGTATTAATGGGTAATAGTGTAATATAGTATTAAATTTCATTTTTATTGAATATGTGGGGTCGTGAGGGGCACTTAAAGGCCTTTTTAAACAATATGGTGCACTATTTCCATAACAAGACTCTTCTCTATTGTATTTGCTTGTAAACAGCCTACCCCATAGGCCATATTGGCTATATATTTGATAGTATTTTTTAATTGAACGAATAATGTAAAACATTACTGTAGTTTTTAATGCAAAGTGCAACCATATGTTTTTTTACAAACAAAAACAGTTGCATGACTTTTGACGTGTCGTGTCGTGTCCATTATGCCGGTCCAGACACACCATTGAGGCATTGACTGTGTCCCCGTGTCGATGATTATAACTTAAGGAGCTCAATTATGCTGTAAAGTAGCCGTCTTGGAGCTCAATTTCTTCTTGGAATATATGTTTACACTTCGTGTGGGTAAGCAAAAAGGTTATACGTTGAATTTGACTCAATTCAGCATGGGATTATGCAGCGAATTAACTGCCAAATGACTGGATAGTCTTTCACATGTGCAGTTTCAAATGACAACTACCATGAGATGATTACAAATTTTCGACGTAGCCAAAGTCACATTAGGTTTTGATTCGTTTGCTTTGTAGTACAATGAAATAAAGGAAAATGACAAAAAAATTGTTGGAGTTTCTTAAGACAGGAACCTTTAAGACATATTGGTGATATTGTTCTTGTTGCTCATGCTTATTAATCTTTTGTTGGGTTTTAAGCATTTTAGTTGACCAGTAATCAATAGGCCAAACATAGTGTTGCTTGCTTAATGATGGTGAGATGTGAAAAGTTCTATGCAAGTTTATAGTGAAGTTCTAGAAATTCATGAATGGCTATGTAATTTGGGATTGTTGGGTTCATAAGATTCTTTAGCCATCAAGACACGTTTTGGTAGGGCAATCCCATAGGCGGATGCGATTAGGGGCAGAGCTAGGACTTGTAATATGGGGTAGCGAAATTACTATAATCTTTTTTTTTTTTTGCTAAAGTAGCTCGAACAGAACATAATAGATTTGTTAGCCTATGGCTCGCTTGTTGTTATTCCATAAAGCTAAAGTCTTTAAATTTGAGAAAATGATATGATAAGTGAATATTTGTATGATTTTATCCCCTCAGTTTAGCTCGATTTGATATGGTTTATCCACTATAAGAAGTGATTTTATGAGCTAATCTCTCCTTTGCAGTATTTCTCGTGCTTTAATGTCATTTGTAGAAATTTAGTCGTTTCTACTTCAAATCTTGTCATTTGAAAGAAATATGAGCAAGGAGAATCTAAGAAGGACGATTACGTGAGGTTGAGATGACATGCTATAAAGATCTAGAGGTTCCGAGTCAAAGGGAACAAGTTTCAAGTCATTCCGAGCTCATATGCACAAGTTGCGACGGTTTTGCTATTCGTCGACGAAAGTAGTCTCAAACCTCATGCTCCAACTCTTAAACCTTGGGGACATGATCAGGCCCAAATAGGGGAGGAAATGAGGCCCAAGAGGTGTTAGTTACGTCCCCGTTCGAATCTAAAGTCAATGGAGTCAAGGTAGATCAAGTCACGTACCAAGAGAAGATCAAACGATTGTCAAAATTCTGAACTGACAACATCCCCGATCGGATTACCACTTCCCCGATCGGGGAAGTTTGCTGACGTACGCATCTTCACGTCATCACCCTCTCTTTAAATGCAAGGCTTAATGGCTTGTTTAATGGGCATGAATCCGGACGCATTTTGGCAGCCTCTCAACCCTATAAATAGCCTAGCCTCCACACAACTAAGATGTACACAAAAACACTTCTCTTCTCTCTTTAGTTTAGTTTCTCTCCTTTCTCTCATATTTCTTAGTTTAGTTTAGTTGTAGTTTTCTCTAGTTTAGTTTAGTTTAGTTCTAAGTTTGTATGGTTCTACTTGTAATTGGAACTCAAGTTTTCGGGTTTGTATTTCCTATTCAAGTTCTTGTTCCATTTCAATCTTTGCTCATCCTTTTCGGTAATCCTTGTTCTTGCTTTTACATTATAGTTTCATTTTCTTTTAGTATTTCCTTTATCATGTTTACCATTCTTAGTTTTATAATCTTAGTTTTCCCTTTCATTGTTAATCATGCATAAGTAGTCACCTTTCTAGGGTGTAGGGTAGCCATGTTAGATTAATTAAAAGATGATAATTGGATAAAAGAAATTGTGCCTTTAAAACGTTGTGTCTATGCATGTTTGGATTGTAATGATAGTTGACGATTTTTGGCCATAATCATTGACTAGTATGGAATTCTTTTCCAAGTAGACATACGAGAATTGAATAGACAAAGCATGACATGGTAGATTAAGACCTAGTAAATCGCCTACAAGCCTGCTAGACCATCTGATCTATGATTGTAATGAACACATCATTCTTACGAACTCACAATGAATTATTTGCATATCCTAAATCCAATTTCATCAATATGTTAATCTACATGTGTGAACCTGCTTCCCTAGATCTTTTTCTATATTGAGTAATTAATTATTGTTTTAGTTTTCTAGCATTAGTAATAACCATTGTGACAATCATACAAGTTGAAATTCTAATCATATCTTTTCACAAGTATCTCCCGTCTCCCCGAGATCGACCCCTTACTTCCCTAACTGCATTTATTTGTTGTTAGCCTAGCCAAGGGTTATTTATCTTAGATTAGGGTACGCGACAACCCAATCAAATTTTGGCGCCGTTGCCGGGGTGCACGGTTTTGTTTATTTGTGATTAGTAGAGTTTTACCTTGTTTTTTTTTTTTTTCTCTTTTCTTTTGTTTCGAGGAACACTTGTTCCTTGAGATTTTTCTCACCTTTTCCTTGTAGTGTAGTGACTCTTTTTAGGTAATAGGAATATTTTCTTTCAAAGGGATTGCTTTATTTTCTCTCAATGACTATCTATTTCCAACCATCACAATGCGAGAATGAGCCTTTCCATGAATACCTCGACCGATTTTATAGCTATTCAAACCATATTATCTCTCTTGGGTATACCCTTGATGAGATCTATGTGAGGAATGTCGTGATTCATGGAATGCTCATTGAGTGTCATAGCCTGGCTATGCAATTGAGTGGTGGAAGTTTTTATCAGAAGAGAGGAAAAGAACTTTGGATTTTCTTGAACTTTATGGCATCCCAATCTTGGGATGAAACGCATCGGCGGTTGAGAATCCAAGAGCAAATCAATGAAATCATGGCTCAAATTCAAATACTCAAAGGGCAAAAGGAAGAACCCACGTTTAAAAGAAGTAAGCTAATCAATTTTCCTTATGCTTTTTCAGCCCACCCATATAAGTCTAATTCGCCCCAATCATATGAATTAATAGACGACGATGATGATGGTCCAACCTTTTCTATTGAAAGTCACTCTAGTGTCGTACTATTTGACAATTTTGAGACCCCCATTATTGATATTGACCATATGGTAGTCGAGACTTTAGACAAGGATGTTGTTAAGCCCATTTGTGACTCCCATGGAGAGTCGTTGATCGAGTCATCATATTTCTTTGAAAATACCTTCGCTAAAGATATTCCGGATTTATTTGAAAATGATAATGGGTTTTGTGAACCTAGCCTTTAAATTAAGTGGGATCAACCACCCATTTTTGATTCCCAATCCTTTGATTCACCCTACCCCCAATTAGAGTCCACTAATGATATTTTGGGAACTAATTGTTTGTTCCATGATCTTAAACATTTCACTCCATCTCTCACCGAAGAGTGGAGCAGTTCAGTGGTCATCTATGAAGTTTGTCATGCGCACAATGATAAGATATATCAATTCTTACCTTCAATATTTCATGCCTATATCTTGTCAATTGCTTACATATGTTTTTGTATAGCTCATGCGCAGGTATATGATCTACTTCTAAGGGCATTGACATGCTTTTTAAGGCATAAAGAATGACTTTCATTAACAAAGAGTCTAGCAAGACTTTTAAATAAAGCTTCGCGGGAGGCAACCCGTGTTTTATTATATTTTTGTTATAAAATAAATTATTTTTGTTGGACAATTGATCGGTTCTGTCGCGGTCCCGATACAAACATAATTACCCGCACTTAGGCTAACAACATAAGGAATGTAATTAGGGAAGTAGGGTGTCGATCCTCAGGGAGTACGTGTTACTTATGAATTGCTATGGATTGGTTTTCATTTAGATTCGAGTCACTTGAGATGGTTGTCTAAACTACTAACATAAAATAAAATGACAAGTATATAAATGAC
Source organism: Heliosperma pusillum (assembly GCA_022085475.1). Classification (NCBI taxonomy): domain Eukaryota; kingdom Viridiplantae; phylum Streptophyta; class Magnoliopsida; order Caryophyllales; family Caryophyllaceae; genus Heliosperma; species Heliosperma pusillum. Next base: position 26,021 of record JAIUZE010066779.1, read on the forward strand.
GTTATGTAAATGACAAATATGTAAATTGCAAAACAAAAAACCCAAAACAGAACACTTACCCGATCGGGTTGTCACGTACCCGATCGGGGAAACCCTCTGATCTGAATATCAACAACTAAATTCTATCTAAAGATGATATTTAAATGACAATATTGAAAGTATAACTAACTAAACTAATAAACAAGACAATAACAATAAAGTAAACTATCTAAGAACGAGAATAGAAAGACGATAAAATAAACTAGCTAGATAACAATAAAATAAACTATCTAAGAATAGAAATAAAATGAAGATAAAGTAAACTAACTAAGCAGCAATAAAATAAACTATCTAAAATGGTAAAGTAAACTATTTAATCAAATTGAAATAGTGAAAGAGAAATACATGTAAAACTAGTTAAAAGTCTCATAGATACCAATATTAGAATTACTATGGTTGTCTAGGCCTTGTAGCGGTATATTCCTTCCGGATTCGTACAGACCTTTTAGTGGGTCCTAACGTCCTTTCAGCATGGTTAAGTCACTAAACCCCTATTGGCAGTCCTAATCCCCATCCCAACTCTCGTTATAAAGATGGAAATGACTAATACAAACAATTGTTTATGGCCACTAAACAAAGTTATAGAATTTGACACGACGAAAGGAAGAAACAATTTAGATGGTTCAATTGGTAACTACTCTTCTTTTAATTCATTCAACTCGTAAATCATTTCAAATATTACAACTCTATTTATTTTATTTACGCAATGATAATTTTACAATATTAGAATTAATCTAATTTATATGATTATGTGATTAAGTAGATTAGTAAGAAAAAGATGTAGGAAATTAAACTATGAAATGTAAATACTAAAGTGATCATGGTGATTATGTTAACAATGACTCTAATGACAGTTTTTAGGATTATATGATTAGGTAAATTATAATGTGACATGCTAAATAATATTTTGGTTTTAACTAGATTAATTTTAGTTTGATTTCCTAATAACAACAATATTATGAAAATGATACTAGTGAGATTATAATTTATGATGACTAAAATTGCATAAGTAAATTAAGATTAGAGAATTACCGAATTGGAATATGAGTATATAAGAACGAAAGTAAGAACAAATATCCAATAACAAAATCTATGAAAACACTAGAGAAATACTAAGAAATAAACTATAAAAACTTATAAGAAAGTGTGCTAAAAGATATGTAAAGATGATAATAGATTATTGTAAAAGTTGATTAGATAAAGGATGAAGGATGATTATTGTGTGTGATGATCATTGGCTTTTATAGGGATGCATGGCTGCTGATCCCTCTCTGAATTCGTACCCTAGTCAAAGCATTAATGTACTCATTTAAGCTCGGATTGAAGAAGAGCCAAGTAACGTTCTCTTGCAGAAATACCCGATCGGGTATTAGGCAATCCGATCGGGTTTTTATGTAATATGGATTTTCCGTCTTTTCATCTTAGGCACGGAATCCTATGCCTTGGTCTTGGTCAATGTACTACGGAATTGGGCTTGGGCTGATCTTCTCTTGAGTTGGGTTGAGGTTTCCTTTTAAAGTTCAAAGCCAAAATCCAAATTGAGTTCATTCGAGGAAGGATGTAGCGGAATCGTAATCAAATCGTGAACTGGCTATCATCAATTCCTTAAAAACTCGTATCCTAGTGTCTTTGCTCCATAAAGTAGGAAAATATAGCAAAACTGCTTCATTTCCTATAAAACGAGTCAAAACACGCAAAACAACTAGAATAGCAATATTAGCTCGTTAATCACTTAATAAAGTGCATAAATCGTATAGAAATCGAGCTAAACCGGGGGATAAATCCGAACAAAATATCACTTATCAACAATTTAATAATTTTAATTTTTAATAATTCATTTGGTTTTGGTTCTAATAGCTTTGACAATAAGACAATAACTTTATCTAGTATTGTAGTAGCTTGTTCATCACAGGTACTTTGGTGCTTGGGTTGTACTTTGCCCCGTTTTCAAGCTAGCTTGGGGGAGCTGCTGCACGGTTGTATGTTTTCTTTTCTTTCTTTACCATTTTGTTGAGTCGTCCCCCATTCCTTTGTTGGTTATGTTGTCCTTCTTTGTGTTTTCTGCGCTTAAACCCGTTTCGCACATTGAGGACAATGTGTTATTCTAGCTTGGGGGAGGGATTTAGTTTGTGTCGTTGTTTATTTAGTCTAGTTGTTTATTGAATTTGAAAAATTTGAAAAATCCAAAAAAATCAAAAAAAAAAAAATTTAATAAAAGTTGTGTGTTTTGTCCACCCAATTGTGTTGTGCATAATGTCATTCCTCAATGCATTTCCCTTATTGTAGCTTTTTAGCCAATGTTTCACGCTTTTGACGGGATTTTGCATACATGGGGATGTCTTGTACACAGTGGGTGAGGGATTGATTTTAGACTTATTAGGCTTGATCTTGACTTTGGCAAACTACATATACGGTAAGGTAGAGCCTCCAGTGATCGGTACATCTATACCCGATCCCAATTAGGTGTGTGTAGTTTCTCCTTATGATTTGCGTCACATCAAAAACGCACAAGTATGGTTTTCATTCCATTTCTAGTGAGCATTACATTCATGATTTAAAAAGCATTTGAAGCCATTCACTTTGAGTCCATTGCCTAAATTTAGCCCCTTTTCACATTGTTTCACATTTCATTAGCTACATGTATAAATATTGCCTACCTTGTTAAGTTAGTAGCTATACCGTTTGTGTTTGGGTGCTCATTTGGGATATTGTTCAAGTTATGTCAAAGTGATCTTGATTGGACGGAATTACTGATTGCCGTTCCGAAGAAAAAGAAAAAAGAAAAAAAAAAATGAGAAAAAAAAAAATGAGAAAAAAAATGAAAAGAAAAAGAAATGAAAAAAAAATGATTTTGAATATGAAAGAAGCATGTATTGAAAAGAGAAAAAAATGGAAGAAGTTGTGAGTGTTATTTCCATGATCCGAAACCCAAAAAGTTGGGAAATTCACTCTTGTGTTGCCATGAGTATAAGCCAATTTGCTATTTTTGGCTTAGTTTTATTTTCTTGGGAATGGTTATGAGTTTTGATTGAGCATCCTTGCATAATTGGTATGTTGCTAGCTTGACCTTAGCCCCACATTACCATAATTCATTTGTCCACTTTGTTACCCATCTCCCATAGCCTTCTTCTTGCTTTTGGCATCTTTCTATGCTTTTCATGATTGTTTTGACTTGTAGTTTTGGAATGTTTACCATATTAGATTGCGGGCGCATTCTCATGAGTCGTAGATAGGAGAGTGCCACTCAAATATAAAATAATATTTCCTTGATTTATATAAAAATTTGAGTGTTGAGTGCACCGTGAGAGTCCATTGTCAAAAGATCATGCAAGAGCCGAAAAGTCTATTTGATGTTCCTTATGCTACGCCGTTATGTAAATCTCAACCATGTTTTGCATTTTCCCTATGCCCACGTTGTTTCGGGATGTGTTTCATAAGCTACTTGATGGGATTTGCATTTGGTTGGATTGATTGTTGCTCTTCGCCCTTGTCCTTGTCATGTTTGTTATTGTATGCTTGCTTGAGGACAAGCAAGGGTTTAGCTTGGGGGAATTTGATAAGTGTTAATTTGTATGATTTTATCCCCTCATTTTAGCTCGATTTGATATGGTTTATCCACTTTAAGAAATGATTTTATGAGCTAATCTCTCCTTTGCAGTATTTCTCGTGCTTTAATGTCATTTGTAGGAATTGAGTCGTTTCTACTTCAAATCCCGTCATTTGAAGGAAATATGAGCAAGGAGAAGCTAAGAAGGACGATTACGTGAGGTTGAGATGGCATGCTATAAAGATCTAGAGGTTCCGAGTCAAAGGGAACAAGTTTCAAGTCATTCCGAGCTCATATGCACAAGTTGCGACGGTTTTGCTATTCGTCGACGAAAGTCGTCTCAAACCTCATGCTCCGACCCTTAACCCTTGGGGACATGATCAAGCTCAAATAGGGGAGAAAATGAGGCCCAAGAGGTGTTAGTTACGTCCCCGTTCGAATCTAAAGTCAATGGAGTCAAGGTAGATCAAGTCACGTACCAAGAGAAGATCAAACGATTGTCAAAATTCTGAACTGACAACATCCCCGATCGGATTACCACTTCCCCGATCGGGGAAGTTTGCTGACGTACGCATCTTCACGTCATCACCCTCTGTTTAAATGCAAGGCTTAATGGCTTGTTTAATGGGCATGAATCCGGACGCATTTTGGCAGCCTCTCAACCCTATAAATAGCCTAGCCTCCACACAACTAAGATGTACAAAAAAACACTTCTCTTCTCTCTTTAGTTTAGTTTTTCTTCTTTCTCTCATCTAATCTTAGTTTAGTTTAGTTTTAGTTTTCTCTAGTTTAGTTTAGTTTAGTTCTAAGTTTGTATGGTTCTACTTGTAATTGGAACTCAAGTTTTCGGGTTTGTATGTCCTATTCAAGTTCTTGTTCCATTTCAATCTTTGCTCATCCTTTTTCGGTAATCTTTGTTTTTGCTTTTACATTATAGTTTCATTTTCTTTTAGTATTTCCTTTATCATGGGTATCATTCTTAGTTTTATAATCTTAGTTTCCCTTTCATTGTTAATCATGCATTAGTAGTCAACTTTCTAGGGTGTAGGGTAGCCATGTTAGATTGATTAAAAGACGATAATTGGATAAAGAAATTGTGCCTTTAAAACGTTGTGTCTATGCATGTTTGGATTGTAATGATAGTTGACGATTTTTGGCCATAATCATTGACTAGTATGAAATTCTTTTCCAAGGTATACATACGAGAATTGAATAGACAAAGCATGACATGGTAGATTAAGACCTAGTAAATCGCATAAAAAGCCTGCTAGACCATCTGATCTATGATTGTAATGAACACATCATTCTTACGAACTCACAATGAATTATTTGCATATCCTAAATCCAATGTCATCAATATGTTAATCTACATGTGTGAACCTACTTCCCTAGATCCTTTTCTATATTGATTCATTAATTATTGTTTTAGTTTTCTAGCATTAGTAATAACCATTGTGACAATCATACAAGTTGAAATTCTAATCATATCTTTTCACAAGTATCTCCCGTCTCCCCGAGATCGACCCCTTACTTCCCTAACTGCATTTATCTGTTGTTAGCCTAGCCAAGGGTTATAAATCTTTTATTAGGGTACGCGACAAACCGATCATGATAAAAGGTTTTTCGATTATGCTTTTTGATTATTTAATATCCGCCAACCAATTATTTTACGTGAATAATTTGTATGACCTTTAAAATAAGTAAAATTTGATATTTCATTGAATATGAGTATATTATCTCAGTATCCATATTGTGTTATGTTTCTTATTTTTTTGTATTTAATTGAGTGGACAAGATCTCTACATTCATTTAACAAAATGAAATATCAAAGTTCAACATAAGAAGTTAAATTGAAATAAGAAAATTGTTATAGTAAATTAGAAAAAAAAATTAATAAAAATCCTAGAGTAGTTTTTTTTATAAGATTATTTACGTTTGATTTTGATAAAATATTTAAGACATCACAAGCATGAACCCGCAACCTTTATTCGGTAGACAATTTGTAACACCCGGAAATGTACCCTATTTTTATATTGAAAATATTTTACGGATACTTTTCAGTAATTTTGAGTTTTAATTTAGAATTTATTGTTTCGAGTCGAATTTAGAATTTCCGAGTTCGTATTTGGAATTTCCGCGAGATTCCATGAGAATCCCGTCTT